>VYZQ01014669.1:50822-67579 GCA_013400655.1 Mystacornis crossleyi | reverse complement strand
GTGGGGATCCATCAATTCCTGCAGGTCTCAGGACTAACTAGACAGCCCAACATTTAATAACATGAACTACCAAATCTGTCATGAAATTTGATTTCGGAGGTATTATGGAAGCAAAATATGAATCCTCAATACTTCATTCTGCTCATGATTATACTTCATCAATTTAAAGCAACCAAGCCCACAGCAACACAAACTTCCTGTTACTTGCTCCTGTAAAGCTCACATGAGCAGATTGTTGTTTCTCCTCATATGCTAAAGCATTTGGAAGCTATCAGTCTTTCGGAGGGGGAGACAAGAAAGGAAATTCCCAAGATTTTGCATGTAGGGACAAATTCAGTCCCTGATTAACAGGTGCAAGAGTTGTTGTTTTTGCCAGATTTATTTTTGCTTCTAGCAGGACAGAGCTGAAAAATCATGGGCCTAATAAAGCAGATTTATCATCTAGATAAAAATAGTTTCTTTATCCTCTGTGCTCTGTGTCCCGTGCTGCTAAGGAACTCTTCAAAATTCTTTTGTTTTTGACAATAAAATGGTTCCCATGGCAACACCATCTGATGTCACAGAAACAACACACGTGAGGTCATAAATCCTTCAGAGGAAAAAATAAAATCACAAAGGAGGCTCAAAACTTTACATATCTGTGATTTGAGGCTGATATTGCCTTCTTTGTTCTGTACAGCTTGGTTTCACTCTCTTGCCCTTCTTTTTTTTTCCCCCCTAAATATTTTAGTAAAGAAAAAAAAGTGGAAAGATTTGTCCCAGGAATTTCCTGTTGGCTGTTGTTCAGAAAGCAGAGAATACCAGCAATAATGTGAACAATGCAAATTTCTCCTAGGCCTGCCTGGAGCACGATTGAAAGCCCTTCGTGAAGTTGGCTGAGATATGACAGTGCTTTGGAGAGGTTGCTGGGCTCCCTAGCCAGAGCTTTGTACAGAAACATTTCAGTCTCTCTCCTGCTCTGTCCCCCTTCTCCAGGCTCCAAGTTACAGGAATCCAACAGTTCGTGTTATGGAAATAAACATCCGACTACTGCACGGTGAGGAATCATTTAAGCAAATGGATTTGGGAGTTAAAACATGAGCTTGGATGTGGGATCTGATGAAACTCAGGCCATGGTCAGTGTAGGGGAGGGGAGTGGATGAGGTGAGACTGTCAGCCAAGTATTGTGTCAGTGGTCAGTTCCAGGAGTTTAAATCCAAGAAAACCTGCAGAAAGTCAGTAGCTGGGAAATAATTTACTCACCATTTTTCCCTGCTCAGTGCTTGCCATGCTTCCTGAAAGCTCTGTGCTGGAACCCCAGGCACACACAGATTTTTCCTCCCTTTCCCTGCCCTTTTCCTCTCTCAACTATTCTCTGTTCCTCACTGATCCTAAGAACCAGGCAGCTCTGAAGGGGCTTGTGGAGTTTAAGTAAGGAATTAGGCAGCTCCTCGAGAATCTGCCTTCAAGAATCAAGAGAAACATCAGCAGACTTTCAGGTGACATGATGAAGATTTTAAGAGCTGAATTTTTAATGTGCTTTATACATTAATGCATATTTAAGAGGACAGATGTGTTTTTCACAGCTTCCATCCCAAGATCTCAAAACATTTTTAAATAGGTTTCCAGTTTAATCTTCACACTCTTATGAGGTAACACAAAGGATGTTCTACCAGTGAGGGAGGGATATCCAAGCTCCCAAGTATAGCACGGCAGCAAAAATAAACAAACGATACCTTGTTGTCAAGTGCAAACATCCGAAACTTATCAGTCATGCTTAAGTTAGAGACTTCATTAAAAAGAAGACACCTTTAAATTACCTTTTTCTCCCAGTCTTACAGTGCACTGAGCTGCTAGTTCAGACTTTTCCCCAGCTGAGAACACCAGAAGTGTGCCCTTTATGTAATGAAATAGAGTTCACGTATTTGCATTGCTTCAGGAGCTGGGACTTTTTGAAAATACAACTATCCTGAGACTCCATAAAATCATGGGAGCTGGCAGCCCTGAAATTCGGACGGGAAGTAATGAATGGTAATGCTTTCACTCAGAACTCCGGGGATAGGTAGAACACAATCACTAAAGTATGAATTTACACCAGGCTGTGCTTAAATACGCTCCCTGAAAAAGAAAAAAGTCTCTTGTTACCAGAAGAGGCCGAAGTTACCAGGTGTGTAATACATCATTATCAACAAATGGCTCGTACTTCAGTGTCTCCTGGAGCTATGCAGGAGCTACAGGTCAGAACTGGCTCCAGGAATACTTTCTACTCTGCCTTCGCTTCCTGCAATGTTTGGCATTCACCTGTGAAAACACTGACTCAGAGCAGGGCAGGTTAAGATAAGAGGATCACAGCCCAAACTCTGTGGCTGTTATCTAGAGGGACGGGGTAGAGGCATGGAACACAGGCATGGAATTCATCCCTGCAGGAGTGACCAGCCCAGACACAACCCCGCGGCACCCCCTGTTGAACTGCTGGACGTTAAATCCGGTGTAACACAGAGCTGTGCCTGCAGCTGCCGTTTGCCATAACGCTTTTCCATAACCACCAAACCTCCTCAGGAGCTGGCAGCGGGTGGTGGTGAAGTGCTTGGCTGTGGATGGGGAAAGCTTTGTCTGCGGTGCAGAATTCCAGCTGCCATCCTTTGGATGTTGGCAGCAGAGCGTAATTACAAGCGATGACCCGAGAGTGCTATATATACTTTATACCACATATGTGGTTATGGAAACCACCACAAAACTGCTGTATTTTCAAACCCATGATATAAATTTCCAACTATTACATAAAGTGGCTTTCTATTTCACTGCTAGGGTGCACTAGCCTCTTTCTATACCATTCCCAGCATAGTTACTATAGTAACTAATGCATTGCAAAAGAGAGGAAGAAGCTAAAAAAAAAAGAGAAACTTAAAAAATTATGAAAACCAGAGAAGGGGATTGTCTTGACAAAACCTAAAAACACACTGTGAGGATTGCAGGCACAGTTGTGTGGCCATTTGTTTGGAGCTGCCAGCTCCATCTCACTCAGGATCTTGTCACTTAATTCACATCAAATGTTCAGCCTAACAGCTCTGTGGCCATGAGCACTGCAGTACCAGGCAGTCCTAGACTTCAGGAAACAAAGATTTTATTCCCTTCATGAGCGTGCAGAACTGCAAAATGAATTTCCTCCATCCTCCAATTAATACTGAAAGCTTTCAAGTCCAGGAACACTTCTACAGCTTGCAGCAAATGATCATCTTTAAGGGAGATGGGTGTCTGAAACCCATGAAGAGTTTAAAATTTCACATTTTCAAGTTTCATGTGCAAAGCAACTGTCTTTGGCTATAGCAGAGCAGTGTGGGAGTGACAGATCGACACACAAAGTAACAGAAACTGTTACATAATAGTACATACTAAGGAGAAGAAAGCTCAGCAGAACACAGGGCTCTCTAAAGTCAGGGATTAAAGAATCTTTAAGCCTCACTTTACCTGTGTGCATGTGCATATTCATACAGTGCAGTCTGATTTTCCACTGCCACATGCAAATCTTTGCGTAAAATCATTATCTCAGCCCCAGATTCACCCTGTGAATTCCACAGCTACACAAAGCAATCCAGCCGTGGGACAGTAAAACCAAATCCAAGAATAGAAATTCAAGAGCTTCAACTTAATCAACATTCCCTTGCCTAAGGATATTCCTGATAAAGCCCATAGCTCACTCTCTCTGTCAGCAGTTCTCCTTCCTCAACCTTCTCCGATATTGTCTTCTTAATAGCAAAGCCATCATCTGGGGGGTTTTTGCTTGTTTTTGTCTAAATATTATGCTGTTCTCTGGAGTCTCCGTGACGCGGTCAGGAAAAGCCACTCTCCCCATCACGTCCTGGAGAGTCATTTCAGGGATGCTTTCTGCGGCTGACGTTTCCCAAACACTTTTGAGAGAATGTGAAAAGCAGTAAAAATGGTTTCCACTAAATCTCTTGGGGCTGGATAGGTTGAGCCATCAGCTATTCAAAGGCTCTGGCAGCTGCTCAGAAGTCGCATGTCAGCCGCACAAGTGAACCCGTTTGGCTCCAAAGCAGACAAAGAACACATGGAAATCCGCCAGCACAATCAGTTCAAGAATAAAAACATAGCAAACCAGTTGGAAATTTTTTTAAGACCTTCTTTCATTTTGCAAATATTTTGCAAACCTCAAAAAAAAAACAAGCGGAGCTCAAAAATAATGGGTTTGCCACTGGTTATTTGGGTTGGCTGCAGGAAATGTGGCAATAAAGCTCAGCTTCAGCCTGCTCTAGGTATCAAACCTCACAGAGAAGAGAACAGAATCTCACTGAACTAATGGCTGTACAAATAAACCTGGAACAACTGGCCAGGGAAGAAAGAACTACACAGAAACTTGACTCTCATCCTCTTGTCTAGAAATTCACTGGGAGATCTCCGAATTTTAGAATGCAAAAACACAGAAATTGCATTTCCTAATCAGCCAAACTACAGCACATACAGAGCATGTAACAAAGAGTTCTAAGCTTTTCCCAGTGAACCTGAATTGACAAGTTCACCTGTATTTCTCATTCCTTTTGATTTTCCTCTTTCCCTCAACACACAGAAAAGATAGCACATACTCTTCAGACAGTCTAATATTTTTTTAATCAAAAGGAAATTAAAGAAGAGGCAATGATGTACATTCCTTCTGGGGAAAGTAGAATCCTCATTCCTATCCTGTCTTAAAATAGCCTGATTGAACTACAATATTTGCATTACAATTCTGGGTCAGCTGCACCATGGGATTAGGCTGCAGATCAGAGGGTTGTTTAGTTTTTGTTTTCAGCCTTGTAGATTTTTCACATTATATCCATTCTCCTGCACATTCCTCCTGATGTTGTATATCGATGCAGTTTGGAACAATTGGACAGACTTAGTCCCTGGATATTTGGGGGAAGAAACAAGCCTAGGGCAGTTTTATTCACTGGAAATGGAAATCTTTGCTGCAGAGTATCAGGTGTCAAAGTAGACAAAAGAGCCTTTGATTCTTTTCAAACATTGATTCAGATTCTGATATCTCTACTTCTGGGTCAAAATGCAGCATTCTTCACTCCAGTTCTCTGGATTTCACCTGGACTATATAAAATGAGGAACAAATAATGTTTATGAGGTGCCATCTGGGATAAAGATCTCTCTGTCAGGAACAACTGAACAAATGTCTACCACAGCTCAGCACAAGCTGCCAAATAATTTCATTTTCTTCGCATATTGCATGTCAAATTCTTGAACATATTTTTATCAGAACAATCTAAAAACTAATTCCCGGGCAGGTCTGGGTGGCCGGTTCACATGTACGGTCGTGGCTGAGGTGTTTGGGTACCCAGACCAGGTGTGCTCCTGTTTCTCTTGAGGCAGCAGTGACTCAGCAGTGCCCAGACCTTGGAAAGGCCCATCCCTGCAGAGCTGCCCTTCACACTCCTCTCCCACCACCTGCGTGTGCAAGGAGCACAGCACCTGTTGATCACCAAGGGAATTTGAAGCCTTAATTAAAGCTCTTTAAAATCATCTGCTGAAAGGAGCTGCAAGAATATGAAAAATTATTATCTGCCATGCAGTGAAGTAGCGAACAAATCTTTGAGATTGAAGAGACTCTCTAGTCCCTAATCCTGAGCAGTGCAGCAATTAAAGTATTCTAGGAATGATATTCAGTCTTAGTCAGTGGCTGTACTTCTATCATATTTCTTAGAAATGTGCTTCTCTGTGCGCTGACTCAGTCAAGAACAAATTTCGTCATCTCTTTTTACCTCAAGAAATTACACTCCATTGTATCAGCTTTAATGGTTTTTCCCCAGAGTTTTTTCCTTAGGGTTTTACGTTGCGTGTTCTGGGTTTTCTCTTGCAACCTCACAGCATTTGTGACATTATGAAACATTTTACATTATCAGACCATTTCTCTCTTACATTTCTCTACCAAGTTGTACATAAAAAACTCTTTTGATTTGCTTTCATGAGTCAAACCTCCAGATATTTCATGCTTTGAGTTGATGCTGATTTTCTCCTGCTTTGTAAAAATCTTTTCTTAGGCTGGAACTTACACACAGATAATGCACACATCTTAGGGAGAAAATCACCAGACATGATCTGACTGGAGCAAGGAACAACCTTTCCAAGGAAAAGTTAATGTTCCTGACTCTGTACCACAGAAAAAGATGTTTTATTTTCATCAGACAGTTTATTCTTATCACACCACTGTAATTTCAAAGTGACCTGATGGTGAATCTTCCTGTTCTGAGCAGTAAAAACACTTGGATTTCTTTTGATAGCAAAAATCTTTCCCTTTATTAGCATAAGAAATGACCTAGACAAGGCCAAGTGGTTGATGAGCTGTAATTACTTTCATGATTGATTAATAATCCAAGTGTACGTCCTGTTATTTTTGTTATTCCTTTGCTATCATTCCTGATACACTGATACACAGGGACCTCACTCTCTGATTTCTATGCCAGTGTGATCTACCATGCTAACAGAGGAGGAAAGAAGGGCCATCCAGTTTCAATTCTGAAGATGTTTGACTTTCTGTGATAGGAAATTCTGATGAAGAAGCCAGAACACGACACACATTCCAACACGACGCACACCAAATTGATTAAAAGCTGGCTGACAAGCTTGAAAACTTAACATTTTGGAAAAAAGCTCCCCTTCTCACCCTGCTTGACACGAGTCTCTGCTTTGAGAGTCTCCTGGATATGTGGCATATACTCTACAAGAACCAAAAGGATTGGTTTTTTTTAAACTACCTACACGTGGACACAGACCAACTCTGTCTCCCACTTCCCCTTCCCTTGCTCTTTGTCTCTCCCACTTTCACACACACAGCTCAGACCTGAGCTGGAAAAGCCCCAGTTACGTCCTCAGCAGAAAACAGGAACAGCATTTCATGTATATTAATGAAGATGCATTAAACATCTTTCGCTGTGACTGAGCAAAACAGTGCTTGAAACCCAGAAGTTATTGAGAGGGGGAGAGAAAGAGAGAATACAGAAACAAACACAACAGTCTGAGCATGCCAAGGGCAAAGCACAGATTTTCACCTCCTTCCTGGGAGCATCTGTAATGGAGAGAGCACATCCCGAGCCTCATCAGGTTCTAGTGCTCTCTCGGAATACGACACTCCTGAGTACTTTTTTATGGCTTAATTTTGTTTAATGTTATTGTTGCTAATATCCACTTGGAAGCACGGAATTAAAATGGGTTTTGTTACTACTACCACCATGTTTTTCTGTTTGGTGGGCTGATTATTTAGCCTTCCTTCCTAATGGGACCTGAAAGGAATACGATGTGCAGAGCTTTTGTGCCCCAGGGTTTTCCCTGGGTGTCTCCATCCCTCATTGCCCAGGATGTTCAGTGTTAACTCACGCTCCCTCTGCTGGTTCCCAGGCACTGGAGCAAAGAGACTGTTTTGGTTAGGTCCTACAAGACCAAAATGTGTTTATTATCAATTTTATATAAAAACAATAGTAGCATTTAAAGGAAATTCCTGCTAGGACCACTCAGTCTTCCTTCCAGAGACCCTTCAGGGGTTCCCACCAGCCATGGAGACAACCCAAGTCCAGCAGCCCAGCAGGAAACATCTCAGCTGCCAGTCTCAAATTAGATGTCCTAGAATCCTACACCATCAGATTTTCTCCAAAAAGTACATTTGATGTAACTGTCACAACTCTGAACGACTTTTGGAGAAAATCAGCAAGTCATAGTTTTAAAGAGATAAATATGAAATACGGATGACGAGCAAACCAGTAGTGTGTAGCAGGAGGAGCCCAGCTAGTCCCCTGGATAGCAAGGGGAGCCCAAATGGAAAGATTCAGTCCTGCATGCCTATAAAAATACGTTGCCAACAGCAAACATGATTCCTGGTGATAATAGAACCCTCTTAGCCCATCACTCATGGCTCTTTCCTGTAATAATTGTGGAATTAGTGCGTAAGAACCAAGGATATTCCCAACCATTTTGCAGCATTATGCAAGAACCACCTTGCTATCTGCATCTCAAACACAGAAGCCTTTTTCAACCTTCCAGCTGGCCCTTCTGCTCTTCCATCAGCACAGCTGACACAGCTGACAAGTTTATCTATCTTAACTGTGCTCTCCCCAGCTCAGCAATAATTGCTGACAAGTATCTCTGCTTTCAAAACAAGCTGAACGCTGGGTTTGCTGCAAAATCATGTCTGGAGTGATGAAAGGATCCTGTACTCACCCGGAATCTCTTTTCCAAGAGTCTGGGTTTATTTCAGCTATTCTTCATGATCCTCCACAGAACTGCTGTCTCCAACAGCGAGACCAATTCCTCCCAGGCTGAGGAGGAGGGTTCTCCCCAGTTCCTCCTCCCTGCACAGGAGCCTGGGAATCTGCTGGACTATGCAAGAAGCACCAGCCTTCCATCTCACCTTCTCTTGGGACCCTCCTAATACTCTGAAGAGACCAACAACTCACTTCTGAGTTTGCCAGATCCGTTTCTCAACACTGAAACAAAAGACTTTGGACCAAGAGATCTGAGCAGAAACCTGCTACAATATTCTCTCAGCATCTATGGCAAAATGTACAGACAACCCGGTGGATAAAAGAGGGAAGAGAAGGCTCAAACAGAAATAAAATCAATTAGGAACTTCTCATCCCTTAGGACTCACCCCTGTTCCTCCAGGGTGGTCTGTTTCCCAGTGGAAGGAGGCAGGGATGGGAAAAGTAGAAATGGTTCAGTCCCGTTGGAAGAGGGGCCACCACCGGCTCAGGGATCGGTGAGAAGGGAAAAGCTCCCAGGAGCTGCAGAACCTGAGTGCCACAAAGAGGTGTCCAGAGAAAAAGGTGATGGGAACAACAAAGAGACCTGCATCCTGCTCAGGGCACCGCAAAACCCAGGCCTGGCACGGACCTGTTTTTAAGGATGGTACAAAGCATTGCTGAAAAACTGCAGATACACAATGAAAATAAAGGATTTTAGACTCTGTCTTTTAAAATGGATTTTTTTTCCCAGCTCCTTATAACAGGTCCCATCAGAAGCTTTCCTCAGGATTTCTGATGCTTTTCTAGGAAAGTCTTGAAATATTTTGGACTTGAAGGAAACAAACATAACTAGAACACAGGTCTCTCCGTGTCAGTGTGAAACATCCATGTTCAAGATCTTCTGCATACACCTGGGAACTTTCTGACCATGGTCCCTATTGCTGATCCCCCCTGGGAGTGCCTTTATGAGAGAGTTCTGCATGCAGTGAGAGTATGGCTTAGGATAACTAAATATTAATATTACCATCACCAGGCAGGTCAGTGCCCACTGCCTGCAGTGGCTTCTCCTACAAGGTGACTTTCTGCTCTCATGAAGTGGAGGAAACACAATCCCTGCCAAAGTGCACAGCACAGCTGAAAAAAACATTACAGATACAACTACAGCCCCCCAAAACTGATGAGCTTTTCCGTTAATACATTAAATGAAGTTGCCTTGAGGTAAAAAAATATTAAATTACCACCCAGATGAACCAAATGTCACAAGGGATTCTACAGGTGTGTAAATAGGTAGAAGGAGTATGATTTTTATGGGCCAAACACAAATCCATATAGATCATATATTCATCAGACCCAACCCAGGGTCACTGACACTGGCAACCATGCACTAATAAATCAGTTTGTCCTAAAAGGAAGCACAGTTATGTCTTGACTTCACTCGACCAGTGGTGTGAAGTGTCAGCTAGAACTACCTGGCACACGCTGGCCCTGGAACACATCTGGATGGGCAGTGCCTCACTGGAGGCTGCTGCCAGTGCTGCCAGTGCTGCCAGGCTCCCAAGTGTTGGCATAAAGGCTGAGAAAGATTTGCTCAGCATTAACCTTGGCCTCACCGGATCCATGTGGATCATGGGCCAATGTGGGAACAGGCCAAAGGTGCAACTGCAGAGTTTAGAAACAGCTCTTTCTAAATTTCTCAGTCATCTTAAACTCACTGAGTCGGGCTTTGGATTCCCGGCTGGGGAAAGAACCCTCTGTTTGTGTCTAAATGGAGAGATGCACAAGCACAAGAAAGATGCACAGGAATGAACTCTCCTGGCCTCCTCCCACTCTGTCTGTGACAGATGGGTAGAACTGGGGCAAAACAAACTCGGCAGCACAAGCCCAGGACTTTGCCCAAAGTATAACCAAACTATAAAACTGTAAAATCACGGAATCATAGCCTGGAAGAGCCTTGCAGTCTAGTCCTTCTCCCTGCTCTGCAGCAAGATCCATTTGTCCTTATACAAAGTCTTCTAAAAAGTCTTTGAGCTTCCCTAAGAAATCCATTTCAGTACTTTATTATCGTTATTGTTCGAAAAGGTTTCCTAAACTCTTGTCTGAGGCTCCTTGCCTAAGTGTAGTCTGTTTTCTCTTAGTTTATCCACCATAAAGAAAAATGGATCCCTTTTCTCTTTTCATCAGCCTTTTACATACTCTAAGACTAATATCAGGTCCCTTTTATAGTTGGGTGAAGAATTATATTTCTGCTTTTGCTACAGGAAAAGGACCAACAGTATTTGCAGTTTCCCTCAAGCTACTGAGCTCTAAATCTGAACATTCGGGTATCTTCTCCAGACACACTCCACCAGTTCAAGACCATGAAGACCTCTCCAAATCTTACTTGTCAAATTGAATCCCAGGCAGGAGGCCTTGCTGGGAAAGAAGAAGGAATTGGCACCTGTCAGGCCTGAGAAGCAAATTTACCATCATACTTTGCTGATTTTGATTTCAGTGGAGCCAAAGCTGTTTCTGGTACTGCAACTTCCATCCCTGCTGTTCCAGCTGTTCCCTCAGCTCGTGCCAAAGTGTAAGGTAGCTGAAGGCTTTGTGGTGTCTGGGATGGAGACTTTATATTCTCCAGACTTCTGTAGTTTGCTGCAAATATATTGGACATGTGTGAACTGACAGATCCTCCTTCCTCTCTGGGATGGAAAAGATCAGACACCACAGTCCTTGTGAAGATCCTCAAGGTCAGCTCAGGTCTGTGTTACTGTACAGGGCAAAGCCCACAGGGAAATAAAACATGGACAGCTGGGAAATACGTCCTCAGTTCCAAGGTCCATTTTATTCAGTCATTCCAATCAGTGCATGTTGCATCTTCGTTCCAGCAGAAATAACCAATGAGGAAATTATTTCAATTAATAATTCTGTTTTTTCAATACTGTATTTATGCTGAGGACTCAAAAATACCACACAAATGAGAAATGAGGAACAGGACTGCAGTGACTGATAGCAGGTCTGACACACAACTTCAGCAGAAGAGACAGGAAAACGTGTGAGGACCAAATCAGTGTCTCAAGAAAAGTCCAAATGCACATTTTCAGGCTGGCCACTCTGTTCTAGTACTTAAGTCCCGTGAACCAACACTCTTTATGTGAATTCTTCCAAACTCCAGAACTGCTGAACTAGACACCTAATCTTTTTAGAATCACACCTGAGAAATAAAGCGTAAACATCTAAAGTTTAAGGTTTAACGAAGTTATCAGGAGGACACTGGTATTCCCAGTCCGACAGAAAATTGAAGGCAGGAATCACATCCCGCAATCCGCCCAAAATAAACCAAAAGTAAGAGTAATGCTGCTGAAATGAGGCCGGCGCTGTTTGCCCGCAGTGATCCTTGAACGCGAGCGTGCGAGTGCGGGCAGGGCCGCGCTCCCCGCGCGGTGCATTAGCGCTCCATCACCCCTGCCCAAGCGAGCCATTACTTACTCAGAGTGCTCTCCTGACGGGCCCCTTCTGGGACAGCCAACCCAGCGCTTTCGGAACGGGAGTTCGGAGGATTCTTCCCTTTTTGCTGGGCAGTCCCCTGGGTTTCCAAACCTCATGCATTATGGATAGGATCTTAATGGAGCCTGGCCGCCTAAGCACTGCTTGCTGAGCCTTTCAGCTCGAGACAGTCGCTGCTGCTCTGCGCTTTCCGCTTCTCCTTCCATCTTATGCAAACACAGATTTTATTTCTGCTCTATCTCTGTGAACCCCATTAAAACCCAATTCTGCTTATTACCAACAGCTTTCTTTAAGCTCCTTTCCCTCTAAGGATATTCTCAGATTCAGGACAAATCAATCTGCCATGGCCAGGCCTGTTGCCATTTCTGGTGGCTTGGAGTGGTCCCTCTGTACTGGGAGAGCACCTCCAGCTCGCTGTCACCTCCGTGGCACTGTGCAACCTGCCGCCGTGCTGTCCCTCTGTGCCCCTCCTGATCCAAAATGGCAGTTCTTGTTCATAAACGCCCTCAAATTACATCTCTCTCCTGGAACACAGCACCAGAATATTCTCTGTAGCACTTGCCCACAGGCTATAGCCCTATTAGTGGTCTCTCACTGGCAAATGCACCAGCAATCCGACTTCAGGCAGAAAAGAACTTGCTTATGAAATATTTGTCAGTATCAATAGACAATTAATATCCAAGAACCTCTTCATTAAGAGTCTCCAATTATAATGAAGCTTTGTAGGTATGTTCTAATCTTTAGCTAAGAAACTTGGGATGTTTTATGAAGACTATGAAACCTGACCACTGCTAGATACAGAGGAATGTGAATGGGTTCATGTCTGCTCTTACAGAAAAGAAAGGGGCAAAAGAGAAATATTTTTCTTCCACATTAATAATCTCAGTTTTCTACGACTCCTTGGTAAAGAAAAAGTTTCAAGAGGGTGCAGTGAGGCTCCTCTTCTCATCTTTTCCTGGTGAGGATTACAGTTTTAAAAGCAGAAAACCCTTGTTTGGAAAACTATGTCAGAGTAGCTCGATAACAGACAATAAAACTGGCTCCCCTCCATGAACAGAGGATCTGCTGCCTTCTCCATGATGGTTTCCCACAGGTGCACACGAGCACTCTTTTATTGCAGGCAGCACAGTCTTACAAACAACTGGAGACAGGAGGTGCTCCAGATTTGGAGGAGACTACAATGAAAATCTTGGCAACCCGGCTGTTTGAGTAATACTTGAACTCCTGTCCATCGATGCCAAGGCTGTTTCCAGAGACAGTGAGGACTGATGCAGACATGAGCACTTCTCCACCCAAAGAGCTCTGTTGGGAAAAGGCTGATTCCATGTTGGAGCTGGAGGAACCGGGGGCTTTGTGCAAAGATCTCAGCTGGAAGTGGGTTTGCTGACATAGTACCTGCTGATGGGTACAGTTTAGTTGTAATATTCTTTGTCTTCCTTGCCTAACGAGTCCTCCCCTGAAGGTTTCTACATGGAGAGAATTCCCTTTTAATCATCCCCATGTAACACCAGCAGAAACATTTCAGGCTGTTAAACAGAAACAATATCCAGCCTTCCCTGAGCTGCTCTGCCTTTACTGTCTGGAATATATCCATAAAGAAAGAACAGAATCAGACTAAAGTGACCAAAAATCCACAACAGAGATGTAGCAAGTAATTAAAACTTATTTTGTAGTTAGAAATTCTGAACTCTTTGGAGCAAGACTATGTCTGGCTATTCTGAGAATTGTAGCAGGTCCTTGTTGAGCTTTATAACTGACTAGCAAATACAGACAAGAGCTGGCAATAAATACAATGGTATCTTTTAAAGTGTGTCTATAAAATGGTAGCAAGATAAACTGTAAAAACAGACAATAAATCATATTTTTCACTCAACCCTGGCCACATCTCTTGTGTTCTGTACATAACCCTTCTCTCCGAGGATCCATTCAACTCTGGCCACATCACTTGTGTTCTGTGTGTAACCCTTCTCTCCAGGGATTTATCCTATTCCAGACTCCAGGAACAGCTGGAAAGGCTGTTGTTATTTAAAATACAGAATGGGAAAATCTGCCATGGCCTGGTTTCCACTGATTTTCCTTCCTGTGCTTACACAGGCCCAAAGTGCAGTGTGGGTAATAGTCCATGAATTAATGTTAAGATGAAAGGCCTGTTGCTTTAACCCTCAAGGCCTGGGTCTGGATGCTGTAACCCACCTGTCCCACTGCTGGCAAGCCCAGGGAACGGCATCATTCCTGAGAAAGGAGACACGCAGCAATCCCAAATCCCTTCCTTTCAGCCACGGTTCCAGCTAACCCAAACTTCCTGCTCTCGTAACGATGGAGACACGCGGGGCCGCTGCTTTTCCCACATGTGAACAATAAAACTGGGGTTTAACTGCGGCTGCAGCCTCTGGGCATCGTGTGAGAGTTCAGGTGAGCTCAAAAGAAGGTAGGAAGCTGTATTTACTTCGGGGAAATCCTGAGTAAAAATAACATGTTTGTGTGCTCCTGACACGCCCAGGGAGCTTAACAGATCTGGGGGGTGCAAGATCCTCCTTTGTATCTTGCTTGCAGCAGTACCCCCTGTTCTGACCCTGCTGGTGGCCTGCTCAAACTCCAGATGAATGGAGAGAATCCTCAAATACCACCCGAAAAATATAATTTTGGAGGGAGGAAAAAGAAGACATAGTCAAGATGACACACATATATGGGTTGTCTTAAGATGTGGGGATAACACTCCAGTTACTCCTTAGCTTAGGCAAGGTCAGATACAGGATTCCTTGGAGTAACAGAATTTTTCTTTCTTATTTCCCTTCACTGGCCACCATTCTCCCTTCCTTAAAGCTCTCAGCACTTAAAGACCTCATATCCTCAAGGATAAGTATGACACAGACTTACTGCTGTAATAATATTACACCCCAGGCAAATGTTTTTACGTGGGAATAAGCACATCCATATGGTGAGATAGTCTGGAACGGCTGGAGCATTGGAATTGCACCTCTGGTCAGTCAGTAGAAGTTTCTATGGGGACAAGGCCAGCCCAACAAACCCAGGTAACTCACTCTTCTCTGCATATCTGGTAGCAAAGCAGCCTTCCAGTACCGACTGCTTTTAAAATCTTTAAGGAGTATAATTGTGTAATCTCTTGTCCAGAGCAGCCGTGGCTGCCCCATCCCTGGAAGTGTCCAAGGCCAGGTTGGATGGGGCTTGGAGCAACCTGGGATAATGGAAGGTGTCCCTGCCCATGAGAACCAGATAATCTTTAAAGTTCTTTCTACCCCAAACCATCCCATGGTTCTGTAATGTCCTCCTGGTCTACACCCCCTGTGACCACCAACAACACAGAGTCAACCAATTTCTGATGAACTCCAAAATGGTGATTTCCAGGTGTGATGAATTGTTAAATGGCATCCTGATGATCAGACACAAAGGCACTTTGGAGAGCATATAAATGAAGATGCTTTCAAACACTTCTGTGTATTATTTTTCCCTGGCAATGTAGGTGGGTGATATCGGAATGAAGAGACTGACAGAAGAGTTGGTCAGTAGTTTTCCCTGCCTTGGGAAGTTCTGTCGGCTCAAAAGGCAACCAGTAAAGTCAAGCAGATGGGAAAAACAGGAACTGAAGCAGAAAGAGGGAAAAAAGAAGTTCCTTGAGTAACACTCAGAAATTTCCAAGGTCTCGTTGCAAACCAGGACAGCGCGTCTCTTGCAGAGGGAGATGAATGACACAACACTGAGCCGTATCACTGCACACACAAAGCTGCAGTAAATGAACTGGCTGATGAGTAAATCAGACATCAAGAGCTGCCCAGGAACTCCTGCTGCTCTGCCCTTCCCACGGACACACAGATGACATAATATTGTTTGCAGTGGCCAGAATCAAACCCTATCATGTGTGAACATCACAGTCCCTTTACAGCACAGTGCCAGCACAGATTCCTTTTCTAGCCCAACAGTGAAGAGCCTTTGCTTTTGGAACAGGACAGTTCAAATTCTATCTCCAGTTAACCACAAAGCCCCAAGTGGCTCTAAGATGCAGTAGTGACATCTCTTCACAGCTTCAGAGGCCACAGATTGTTTCCATATTCTAATTACTACATCTCATTACAATGAAGAAAAATAACTTCTTTTTTTGAGTCACAGATGCAGTTAAAGGTTTCACGGCATCCAGAGGCCTAAATTTTTTTCTCCTTCCAACTCTGTTGAAGACTTCTAGTGCAATAACACTCACTTTCTTCCACTGAGTGTTGGAAAACTTAACAAATCAGTGCTCATAAGCATTTTGAGGTCCTAATTTAAATGCCTCACACTGTCACAAGATACATAAAATACCTTACAAAAAGAATTTTTATTATCACAGATTAGAAAGTTTGAAAAGAGGAGACACTAAATGGATTCTGTAGGGCTGATTTTTTGTGTTAACTTTATTTTTAGAACATTGAGCAATTAGGGGATACTATACAGTGTTTGAATTTCCAAAAATGTAATCCTCGATTAAATCATGGTTATTTGAAAGACGTTTGTAGAAGGTAATTTTGAATTCATGCAGTTCTGGTAACCTCCCAGCCTCCCTAAGGCATCAAAGCAGCCTGTAAATCACGAACCTTGGTTCAGCCAAAAAAGAAATGCAACTGGTTTGAACATCATCACGGGGTTTTCAACCCAGTGCCACATCCTTCAAATGTATTGATATTTAAATTTAACCCAGAAATAAACCGGGTGCTTATACTGACAGGAAACTGTGATTCTTCACCAACACTTCAAGGCTGCAGCGTCTTCTTTGGAAGCCTGGGTTTCGTGTGAATACTTGGCCACAGCTGGCATGATAAGGCATGCATGCCTGTGTCCAAAACTATGCGCTGTGGGTGCGGTACCAGGAACGAGGTCAAGGGACGAGTCCCTTCAAGCCTGGCTACCAGCTGGGAAGTGCTCCCAGGTGCTGGAGAGCTTACCTGCCGAGGCACAGCAGAGCTCTCTGGAAAGGGTTTTCCACACCACATTACTCCGGAAGTCACTGGTGGACTGTCAAGGAGGCAATGAGTTTGACTCAGAGTGTTTAAACGCACAAAAAAA
>VYZQ01014669.1:7106-50651 GCA_013400655.1 Mystacornis crossleyi | reverse complement strand
GCTGGGACAAAGGAAAGGAAAAAAAAGAGAAGGACTGCATTTGCAACAAAGTCTGGAATTTCAAATTATACTATTTCTAGTACTGTTCCTCGATGGAAGCTATTATGTTGCCCTTTCACAAACCATTAAGACAGGAATAAAATCAGTTCAGTTTGTACATAACCTGAAGGTTTCAGCGTTTGCCACATGCTTGTGAATTAGTGGGTTATGTGCTGAAACAGGTATTTAGGATATATAATTCATCCTCTAGGCTAAAAATACGTAGTGTAACAAATAATACCCACACTGAAAATTATATTTTACATTCCTTTCACATGGACTAAACTGCGTCCCATGTGAACTGACTAAACAGCTTTGCAGCAATTAAAAAAAAAAAAAGAAAAAAATGAAAAAGAAAATCCTGATTCTGATGTTTTCACCTGAACAAGTTTTAATCATTATGCACCAGGTGACTTTGATCCTACAGCGTGCTTTGTTCATGCCATTGCCAGATTCCTCACTGGCTCAGTGCTCTGTGGTTCACCTCCTACATGGGAGATGAACATTGAACCCAAGGACATCGCAGGGAAGGGAAGGGAAGGGAAGGGAAGGGAAGGGGGCAGCCCTAGGGGAAGAGCAGCAGCACTGATGGAAACGATGAAAACTGGCATGATTGAAACACACAAACACAAAAAGCCTGGGCTGTCTCCTTCCCTGCAGCCCCTCAGACCTTCCTGGCCCCTGCCACAGGTACTGGGAATTTGGTGTGGTTGCTGGGAAGGAGGTTACTCCCTGCCCAGGGATCACAACCAGATTTCACACAGGGCTGAACAAGCTCTTCAGAACAGGAGTTCATTCCTCTCCATCTACACAGGGCCTTCCTTCCAGTCCCCTTTAAATTCCCTACTCAGGGAGCCCAGCGTTGTTGGGTCTTTAATCTCCTCCTCACAGTTTCACATACAAACCTTGGCTTCAATATCTGGATACATTTCCTGCCTCTTTCTTTTTTTTTTTTTTAATACTCTTTTGAAGCCAAGTTGCTGAGTGAATCGTAAAGGGGGAGAATTCCAAGAGCCTTAGTTTCTCTGCTGTTCCCAGGGCAGGTCTGGGCCAAAATAAACCCCTGCTGTGCCAGGAGCAGTTACTTACAGTCAACGCCAGGCAGCACAGCCCTGCAGCTTCCCAGTCCGAGCCATCTCCCATTTCCCATCAGAGATAAAGCCTCCTCTGAGAGTCCTCACTTCTCCAACTGCATCCCTTCCCATGTTTTCCTTGAGTCACAGAACAACCATCAGAAAAGAAAACGGTGAGAAGGTAAATATTCCGCCTTGGATCCAGGGAGTCTCTGCCCGGGCCATATCCTGCTTTGCTACAAAGCTTTTCCATTCCCACCCTCATTTCTGCTTCTTGGGAAAGGGTTCGTTCCCAGTTTCAGAAACCAGAGGTTTGCACTGTGCCTTCCCCTCCACCACTTCTGTTCTCATAGAAAACTTGGATGCTTCAATCAAATTCCTGCAAAAGAATTCAAGGAACAAATGGCCACTGCTTCACCGATCGCAGGATTTTGGTCGGACAGGACTGAAATTTGACATCTGGGCAGAGCAGTCTCAGTAGGAGTTATGTCCACAGTCAGTTATTACACCAAAAGGATGGAATTATTTTTACCCTCTGGAACGAAGCTTAATCCTAAAGTCTCAGGCACACCAAGAAATCTGTTTCAACCACTACTTGATCAAATAAAAATTGTTACATCTTTAAAGATTTTAATAATAATTTAAAGAATTTTCACCATGTTTACTTCATTCTTCTACCCCACTTAGGTGGATTTGCACCAGCTGTGTTCACATCCATTTTACACAAGCTTTTACATCACAAATTCTGGAGACTATCGTGTTTGCAGAGAATGAATTTCAAATGTTTATGGGCAAAGGTTTGTAGGGGAGCTGTCTGAGCAATTTGATCAAGCAGCAAATACAAACAATACTGTGGCAATTACAGTTTGGGTGATTGTCATAATGTCATAAAACCATCGATAAGCAAGTCTGAGAAGCATAAAATTTCCCAAACTTGGAAAAAAATTGTGATCATTCATACTGCAAAGACAACAAGTAACACAAAGAAAACTGGGCATATTAAAATGGCAAATTATTCCCACAGCTGCTTAGTCAGCTTGAGTACAGAGGGTGGAAATTAGAGCATGGGGCTTCCCAAGAGGTACGCCTGCAAATATTGCGGAAAATACCTCCATCCTTCTTGCCAGAGACACCATTTTCCTAATTTTTTTTTTCCAACATGTCTTTTTTTCAACAGTCCTGTCCAAGAGCAATCATTTTTTCCCTGGAAAGGCTGGTCTGAGAAACAAAAGACCTGAGCTGCTCTAGACTGCAGTCCCCCTCAGGAGAGAACCGTCATTCCGATCACTCGGATTCTGAAACAGCACCGCTGCACACCACGGCCTTCACAGCCCTCAGGAACCAGGGCAGGCATTTCCTCCCAGCTGCTGTCCCCTCTCACTTCCACCGTGGCCCTTTTTTCCATTCTACTCCTTCTGTATCTCTGTGTGAACCCGACTTGCCGTTTCCCTTGCTCGTGTTCCAGCTCTCTCCCTCTCTCCCTGTGTCTCACGGTGGTGCTGGAACATGCAGCAGGAATATGATGGATGATCACCTGTCACAGCTTGTTTATTATAATTCAGACAATCAATTACACATCCCTAATGCCGCTTGTCCCGCTGCAAATTTACATGCTCGGCACAGACCAATGTGAAAATGGAATCTCATTTGCCAAATGTCTTTCTGTGGGTACAGCACGATGACTACAGCCTGGTTGTTTCAACAGTTGTGTGTGTCTGACAATGTCATCACTTACTGCTTGCCACGGGTCACATTGCTCCAAGGCATTATTTATTGTGCTGTGCAGGCTCGGGCTTTCAGAGGACAAGGATGTTGTTAAAGCCACAGGCTCAAGGCAAGGTGGATCACACAGCAGGGACAAGCCCAGCACCCAGCACCTGCCTTTGTTCCCACTGGTGGGAATCCTTGGAGCCTCTGCACCTTTTTTCTCTCAGGGGTGACTTGTACTAAAGGGCTGGGGAGCTCCTGCACTGACAAGCAGGGTTGTTAAGGGCAAGTGCTGCTCCTGCAGTTAAATAATCCCAGCACAGCCAGTGATTTAATGAGAGGCAAAGAACTGTGGAAAAATGAGACAAGGGTGAAAGCAAAAAGAGCTCCTGAGTGCTTGGCTAAAATGCTGGGCAGCAGTAGGTGCTGAGCGTGCTGGGAAAGGGTTACGTGCATTTTACTGGTTGAGGAGCTCTTCCCTCTAGGTAGATTGGATGTGGAAGATCAGATCCTATGGAAAAGAGGATGTAGAGTACGGACTGAGCAGCCCATCCTGGGACTCAGGTGGAATATTGGATTTAATCTGAAGTGGCCAGGATTTCAGGAAGAGGAGGAAGGATACATAAGAGGTGAAGGAAGTTTCTTCTCCCTGAACCGGGAAGAAAGGCGGGGAAAGGAAGACATCTTTCCTCACTAGGAGCCAAATTTCTAACACCTTCCTGTTAACTGGAAAGAAGGAACAGGAGTAGTCCCATCAAACCATGTTGCTGACTTAGGCTTGCTGTTTTCTCACACACCAGTCAGCTGCTTCCCTCCACCTCTTTCTGCACAACCCAGCCAGACTGGTTTGGGATTTGTACCTACACTGCCTGCGCTCTAAAGCACTCACAAAACGAGTCATTCCTGGAAGACTCAAGTGGAGGATGGTGAGTAAACTCACCAGACTGATTTTCTCAATGCCAGTCTCAGTTGTGGAGGTGGTTGAACATATTCAATATAGCCAGATTAACCACTTCACTTGGTTAAAATTACTTTAAAGCATTCAAGATCTAAATGGTTAATCTAAAGGTCTGTGAGAACAAAAAACATTAGCATAACCTGCAGAAAAGCCATGATATTTATTACACATAAGAGAAGAACCTAGATTAAATAACAGGTTTCTACTCCTTCAGTAAACAGGACTGACCTTGACGAGGGATGGCTGCTGTTCACAGTAGTTATCTTATCAAGGTGGAGGGCAGGCAGTGAAATGGTGTAGTACTGATAACACTTTTTAGGCTCTTACGAGCCACCTACGAGTGTTTTGTCAGTCCTGTGTGCACATGAGGGCAGAGAAGAGGCCCTTTATTCTCTCTCACAAAACAAGGGCCAAAGACAGTATTTCACTTTCAGAGGAGGGCTGTGTTCCCTGTGTGAACAGAGGCATGAGATGGAGCTGCCTGTGACACCAGAGGACTGGACAGATGAAGTGGGAAGACTCAGAAACCTTCCTTTGCAATGACACCATTTGTATGTCCATGGGACAGGGTTCAGCAAGTCTGCGTGGAGCAGATCGTGTTGGTTATTTATTTATAGGTTAAAATCTCTGTCTCAGCAGCCCTGTGAGAACTAATATTGGTTGCAAATCCCACTGAAGCGACCCAAATCATGACAAAGTGCTCTCGCTCTCTCTGCATACACATATATATGTTACATACACATAAGCACACACACACATATGCAAGGACTAAGGTGGTTTGGCTTTTAAAGAACCTGTTTTTCAGCAGAGGATCAGCACTGAGGCTGCATGTGCATCTAATTTCACAAATGACACAAGAGCATGTGAAAGGGCTCATGTCCTTCTTACACAGCAGAAGGCTTCCTGTGCTGCTGTGAGTTCTGTATGAGTTGGCATAAAAAAGTCTGCTGAGGGGGCAGGGAGGAAATGGAGCAATCAAGTGTGTAAGGAGTCAGTGCTGTCCATGGAGGCAAATTCTGAAGCTGGCTGAAGTGAGTCATATTGAAGCCTCAAACGCGTTTCTCTCTTTTTTCTTTTTTTTTTTTCTTTTTCCTTGTCCTGTCTTCAGAAAGATGCCTTAGTTACAACTTTGAAAAGAAGTAAACAAATATTAGCTCCCGTTGCTATGAAATCCTCCTTGTACCAGACAGGCAGCCAGGGAGAAGGAAGGCCTCCTCGGATGCCTTGTGTGGGGGCTGTGAAGCTGTACCCCAGCTTCCTGAGGGAGGGCAGTGTCATCCCCACCACCTGACCAGGGGTAAGGCTGTGAGGAGCAGCACAGTGGGGCCTGTGTGCAGGGGCTTCGTGGAGCCAGATCTCCAGACGGACTCTGTGAAACAAGGCAATGTTCCAATGAGGACACAGCTCTGCCCAGACCCAGCGCGAAGGGCAGCTTGCACAGCGGTGACGCCTGGGCCTGGTTCTGAGGCAGGACAAGGGAAGATCCTCACCACAGTCAGTGCTTGCTTCAGGACACATGACAGTCCTTTTGTGCCAGATCCATAACTCAGTCTGTTCTGTTTGGAATGGGAAGTACTCCCTGCCTCTACCACAGCACAATACTCAAACACAGCTACATGGCTCAGGGAAGGCTTCTCTGCCCCCAGAGAAGAGGTCTTTTGCTCTTCTCCACCAAACTATGAACTTGAGAGCTTCCACAAGACTCAATTCCAAACAGATATGCTGCCAGAAAATCATATTAGTTAAGGAACCTTTCCTCCTATACAGGCGAATGATAAAACTGTCACCCCGTGAAACAGTCAAATTCTCATGCTTATAGGGAAAGTTCCTTTCCTGCTGCCCCCAACAACCTCACTGCAATCGGAATTTTAGGGGCTTTTTACAGTGGACTCAAATTACAACAGACATTTAATTCCTCCTCAGTCTAACTGGCATTTTGCTGTTCATGCAAGTTCCTCTGTGTTTTAGAAAACAGATTAATTTTTACATCGTTTTTGTTACATACCTGTAGCATAGTAGTACCAAAAAGTTCTCCTCAAGCTGTTTTACGCTGTTAGACACTATACAATCACACGTAGAGGGACCACCTTTCTATCAAAAATTATAGTCAAAAGATACAATGGAGTCAAACGGTAGAAAACCGAGAGAGGCAGAGTTCACGTCCCCAGAGCTGGCAACACAATCTTCCTACTCTTACTCCATTACTCAAACCACCACACCAAGGTGTCTTCCCAGCCTCCTCCCTCACCAGTTCTTACCCACCCTCTCAAAACCCCCAAAATTCTGCAGCGTGCAAACCTCCTACAGATCAGTAGCACATGTGGAGTGGTCAAACGTTGCCCCTCGCTAAAGGTGTGATGAACTTGCCTGGAAAACGTGACTCAAGATGCTTGTGAGACATTGCATTTTGTCATAGGCCTGAAGCATGGAAACGGCTCGCTGTGTTTTTTAGGGCTGATCTGGCAAGGACCAAATCCTGGAAGAGGCTCTCACTCCTGACAGCACCCCAGCCTCGTGTCTGGTTCTTTCTACATCACTGAGTACTTTTACAGACAGTAACAACTTCCACACAGTCACAGTTTTGAAAGAAAGACCAAATAAACATCGCGTATGTGTCCTATCTGTGGCCACACTCTTCCGAGTGACTGGTTCCTGCCACTCCAAACACCTCTATCCGTGTGACTGAGCATCCCTCTCCACTGGCTGCGGCAGGCGGAGGAGGGGACCCCCTGCTTTGCCCACAGCACTCCTAGTCCTGCGCGAGTGCACTCGGGGAGTGCTGAGGCCGGAGATGTGCTGAGTCAGGCTGCTCTCCCAGCTGCTCACCGGAAGCACAGCTGTTAGGCAAAAATAACCACGGGGGCAAGGACTCGCACTGTTCTAAAGAAAACAGAAAGATAAACACATTGACACACTAACTCAACAGCGGCCTCCTGGAGCTACTTGATCAGAGGAAATCCCTCTTTGTGCATTCTCCACTCCTAGGCCAGAGGCTGTGCTGAGTTCTGTGCTGCTCGCTGTGGGCTGGGCCTGGGTGACAGAAGAGGAGCCGGGGCTGTCTCCTCTCCTGAACCCCAGTGGGAAACCTGAGCTCTCTGTTGGATCAGGAAAGGCCACAGGAGGTGTCAGGCAGGTGGACAGCTCATAAGCACAAGCCCATACAGACACCCGTGGCCCGTATCGGGCTGTGGAACAGCCTCAGTGCTGAACAAGCCGCTGTCTCCTTGTGCCTGTGTGCGGCTGTCCCCAGTTGTGCAGTGGCACCTGTTCCTCTCCGTGTGAGCACAAGCTGTTCCCAGCGCTCCAGCACGGACAAGGCACAACTCCCGGATTCAGCGGCTGCTTGGACAATGCCCCAACTTCTTAAAGGGCTCCAACCCCACTGCTGCTGGTTCACACAGTGTCACCCCACACAGAAACAGCTCCAACAAAAGTCTGGGAGAAGGCAAAATGCCACGTGGGGGAAGCTGAGAGCTCACAAGCTAAAAAGGAATTGTATTATTTTTTAGGTAAAGAACGGCAAGGGTTTTGTTGATCCTGAATGTGACCTGCAGTGAGCCATCCAGTTCATGGCAGCATTTATCAAGGTTCCCTAGGATGCAAAAAGGGTAGCAATTCCCAAGGGAGAGCACAGCCCCCTCGTCTATCAGCTGGGTGAAGGGATAGGACAGTGGCTCCCAGTTCTGTTCCTTAAAAGCCAGGGCAGGCAGTGCCCACAGCATGGTTCCCACACGGCAGAGGCTGGGATGCACTAAACCCTCGGAGCATCCTGGGATCCAGGCAACGGATCTGCAGAGCCACCGCTCCAGCCCTGGGCCCAGAGCTCTCCTTGGCTCCGAAACGGCCCATAAAGGTCGGTCCTGAACCACCTCAATCTCATTTCCCCTCTCCCAGACACCGAGACACGAGCTGCCCTTTCCCTCACCATAAGGCCAGGCTGCCACCTGGGGAATTTCACTTCACAGTCCCATACCTTAATTAATTAACAGATTAATTCAGAGAGGCCCAAACTGACAGACAAACACCAAATGTCCTGCGACAGAGCACATCATGTTAATGACCCCAGAAATCAAAAGGAAGGGGATAATTAAATATAAGCTGGGGAGGAGGGAGCAGACAGGAGGCAAAAAAAAAGAGAAAGATATAGTGGTCAGAGCCCAAAAAGGCAGAGAGCAGATATCAATTTGCATGATAATTCTGAGAACAACAACGGGTGCCCAGAAATTCTATTTAAAGACCATAATATTAATTTAATGGGGAAAATATCTAATACAATTCCCAGAGAATTTTTCAATTAAATTAATATGCTGGGCTTTAATGGATATCTTAAGCAGAGAGTGCGATTAACAGAAATACTGCATGAATTATACTTATATGTTTTATAAAAACTGGCACACAGCCTCGTCATGCAGGGAACCTTTTTCTAAACTCTGGCATCCAGTTGTAATTCTTGACAGAATTTCCCTGCTCAGACATGAATCATTTCCTCTTGGGATTTTTATCCTTCCCATAGTCTGGACTAGTAGCAATGTGATGAACCAGAAAGAACTGAATATAGGAACTGCTGGGGTGGTTTTTTCCCTGTTCATACAGTGTTTAGGGAAACTGGGTCTGGTCTGGGGGTAGGACTTCAGAGGTGCTGCAACACAACCGAAGTGTCATTGGCAGCAGCTGCCTGCAGGAGCAAAACACCTTTTCACAGCTGAGCTCTGGCAAGTCCTTTCTGTAGTCACACAAAGCCCAGCAATGGGGCAGAGAAGAATCTTACTGCCCATGCCACGGCAGCCTCAGCACCATGAACACGAACACCGAGGAAGAAGAATGGCAGGGTATTAATCCCAGCATCCAACTCTTTCCTCCACAGAACTGACTTCCAGACAAGCTCCCCAGGCTGCAGAGGTGCGAACTGTTGCAAGCCCAGAACTGTGAGGAAATCAGCTGCTACATCAATAACCCATCTCTATGCATATCACAAATCCTCTTTCCCACTGGTAACTACCCCCATTACCATCCAGAGCCCACACATTTGCACCCTCATCCTGAACAGCAGCCTTGGGGCCCAGCACTCTGAGGAGTTCCAGACACGGCTGCCTTCATACAGCATTGCTGAGGCATTCCTAAACATCAGCCTGTATTCCTTCCACCCGCTTTTTTCAGCTGTGCATAACAAGAAACAACACAGAGATGTCTAGTTGCAAATGGGACTGTGGAGTGACTTTTAATTGAGGCAATAATTGCCCCAGCAGATGCAGTTTGTGTGCAGTGTGATGGGCACTGCACACGGGCAGTGGGACTGCTCAGAATCCTCTCCCTGGTGCCAGGAGAGCCGTTTGCTCTTGTGATTCCAGCTGGCTCAGTGCTGTATTAATTAGGCACTGCTGGCAGATAACTCCATTATAGACTTTAAAATTCAGAATACAGTGGTGGGAAGAATTTTGGTGAAAGCTCCAAGTATTAGGTGTTGCAGTAGAGCCACTTTTAGAAGCTGGGTATGTCATACATCAGATGAGCTCAACACAGTTGTACCCTTGATCTAATGTTTTTTTAGATTATACCCACACAGCGAGCTAAATTCTATCAGAGATACCACACATACATTTCATACTTCCTCCCACAGAATCCACACAGAGAAGTATTCAACAAGCTTCATAAATATTTGAATGAGAAGAGGATCTTGCAAATAAAATAGCTCTCAGTTTTATTCTCAGCCTGACTACTATACTGTTGTCCCTTTGAGAAATTACTAGACAAATTTTCTGCAGCAGCATCTTCACAGCTGGTTCTTAATTTTGGGAAACTGTTGGCCCAACTCTTCAATTTCTTCACATTTAACCCCTTCTGAAGAAAGTGGAAACCAATCTGCTCTGAGTATCAGGACCCAGTTCCCTCAAATTAAGCCTTGAAAAACGCTGACATTTTGAATTAGTGGCACTTTTGAGTATTAGAGAGACAAAAATCAGCTTTTCTTGTAAGCCCAGGTCGATAAAACCTTACCAATTTCATAGTCGTGAATCCTAATAAATATTTCTCCAAAGCACTCTAAGATCACTGGACAGCAGGTGTTAGTGGATGCTAGATGTTATTATTTTTCTTGTGAAAATCCTATCAGCAACTCCATGCTGTGATATCCGGAAGAACAGCTTCCAATGAAGAAAAATTGCTTGTCACTTGCTGCCACAAGATGTGAGATAGTTCAAGTTAAGCAGAAGCCATATTGCTGTGTTTTCTATTTCTTTCATAAAACACAAATAAAGTACCCTGTGGAAATATGTGAGCTGAAGTGACAGGCATCTCTTGAATGCTTTTAATTGCTGCCAAAAATAGTCTGAAGCTTTCACCAAAGTTAACACAGACAAAATTTCCTTGGAAGGCATCAGTTCCATGTGAAAAGAATTTAGCTTTTGCATCAGTTAAAATAAAAACAGCAATTACCAGTTTATCTCTTCTGAAAATTCCACTTTACCTTACAACAGAGATGCAGATAATGCTGTGCTCACATCAGTGGAGAATGCAAGAAGCTCAGAACGCCATCTTCCTCCTATTGCTGTATAGTAGCATCAACCCCTGCCACTAGTAGGCAGATTTTAATCATCTTCTTTTCATTATTGTTACAATAGTGCCTAATAATGTCAGTCAAGGACTAGAATCTCATTTGCTAAACTCAGCATAAAGACAAAATGCTCCCAGCACGTTCAACAACAGACATCTTTAAAATCGTGCACTCAGAGCTTCTAAACTTTCTCCCATTAATAAAAATTCAAGCTGAGTTAGCAGATTTGCTCCCCAGTTACAAAAAATTAATCTGCTCTCATTATAAGTGTAATCAGTGAGGGCTCCCAGGCAGACAGGGCTCTCTCCCTGGCTGTTTGCAGTCCTGTGCAGCACAGCCATGGACAAAGCTCTGGCCAAAGACATCAGCACTGGGAGCAGATCCCAAAGAGCATCTCCTGCTGCAGCACAAAACACTTCTCTTATCTCACAAAGCTTGCAATTACCTTTCTCTTCCTCTCCTCGTTTATCATAAGCTCTCAAAGGATCCATTTTTTGATTGTTTCCCACTCTTTCCGTGACACAGGAAGGGACTGAGATACCCGGGTACTCAAGGCACTCATGTGGAAAACTGTCACTGGCTGTTTCAGCCCTGTGACCTGACCGAGATCTCTACCAGCACAGGTGAATTCTCCCAGCACCAGGCTACATCACTGTCAGGTAATATTCTGGGACAGGTCTCTCTGGTTTTAGCAAGAAGGGTCTGACCTAAAGGGATTACCCTGACAGGATTTCCTAACTGCACTCTTGACAAAGACAACCCATTAACGGGTGTTTTCTGAAACACGACGTGAAAAAACCCAAACAACATCCTGAGCGGCTGTAGCCCAAACCCTGCATTTCCTGGACACTGACAACTCCCAGTCAAGTTGATGAATTCACAAGATACACAAGACGCAGGGTCAGGCTCCTTGTAACTAAAATTACTATTTTTTTCCAGTTTTCTTTATTTAAGTTTTGCTTTCCCAGTGTCCAGAGAAAACATACATCAGCATGAAAAGAACCCATTAATATGTCTGATGCTTTCCCCCTAAAACTACCATGATCTCACCACTTCCAAAGCCCAAAGGAAATTAAAACACAGCTCTAGAGCACGACGCTGAAGGATACAACTTAAAACCCCAAGAAAGCTGGGAAATTTCTGTGCAAAGGCTGCAAATCTGAGCTTGGAAAGGAAAGAAGCTTACAGTGAGCTGTAATAAAATTATTCCAGTCTGTAACCTGAAAAGAGAAAGCCTGCCATTCAGCAAACAGGAAATCCCAGAATTTATAGATGACCCTGTTACAAAGCAAATGTTTTGGAACAAATCGTTCTCTCCCTGGCGCCTGTTTTCCACTGGTTTCTCTCCTGCACTTTCCCCTATAATCCCAGGGCCAGAGCAGCACCGTCTGGCTGTCGCTGGTAGTGGCACTCCCAGCTTCACCCACAGTCACGGGCCGGAGGGAGTGACCTAACGAGGGGTCCGAGCCTGAAAGAGCGTCTGGATTTTTTAACAGTATCAGTTAGCAAAAGAAAAGGTATTACCCTCTCACATTGCCTTTTTTATATTCTCATGGACCATTGTGACTGCAGTACAATTACTTTGCTACTAAAGAAAATGAAGTCTAGAAAAGCTTGTGTGTATGTTTGTGATGTGCAGAACTTCTGTCCTCAGCCACTGTGAAGTTTCACATGGTCCTCGTACATATGACAAAGGCACTGCACCAAGGGGAAAAAAAGGGGGGAAACCCCCCACAATTAAAGAAACTTTCCCAACTTGCTTACTTTCCTCGTGCTTGTTATGTTTCAAAGACTCAGAGGCAGTAGATGTAAAAGAAAAGGGGGGGACTCTCACCACAGTAACAGGGTGGTCAGGAAGGAGAAGCGCAGGTGGGTGCCGGTGTGACCCAGACAAGGAAAGGCGCTCGTCCGCCCTCCCTGCTCACTCCTTTGGGAGAGACACACCAAGTCAGGAAACGCCAGGAAGAGCCACGAAGCACATCCCACGCAACCCTCGGTGCTCCCATCGCCCCTCCCGTGGGTTCAGCGTCACCCCGAGGTTCCGTGGAGCAGCTCTCAGGTGCTGCGAACGGCCGTGTCCCGCCGAGCCCGGCCTGGGAACGCCTCCCTGCTCCGTGCTCCGGAGCCGGCAGCTGGCGGGGCACACAGACCTTCCCCGCTGACTCAGCGAGCATCTGCCCACACTGGCCCCAAGCAGCAGGGTCACGCAGCGGAGCCCCGCGGCGGGAGCTCCGGGGTACAGAGGGGTGGATGGGTGTGCCAAAGCGGGCTGCGCTGGGCTGAACCTGACACACCAAAGCCGGGCTCTAAAGGACAGTGCTCACTGCTCAGCGTGACCTGAAGGTTTACCTCCTCACAAGGTGGAAACCGTCCAGCACTGAGAATCTCTTTTCTGTTCCTCTTCTTTCTCTCACCCTATCCCAGCATTTTTAAAGTAACAAATACAAATATAAATATATATTTTTTAAAATCCTTTTCCCTCCACAGCTATCAAATTGTCTGGATTGCTACACACTAAAAAACCAGATATTGAATATCTCTCTCCTCAGCAAATCTACTCTGTAGCATAAAGAATTCCCCACAGGAAGTCTGTGAGGCTCAATCGCTATGACACAGTCAAGGGAAGTTTAGACAGTCAAGGAAAATTTAGTCTGATGTTTGAGAAGCCAGGACAAAAAGGATCAGCCCTTCTCAGGATGAAGAAAAGGTGCCTGAGCTAAGTGGGGCTGGCAGACCAGTGCTGGAATACTCTTCAGATATGCAATTATAGCTATCCCTAGGGGTTTTGCTTTTGTGTTGTTGTTTTTAAAACCCTTCTCCAGAGTCAACAATTTGCCTGAATTGCTTCTTATTCATTTCATCTTCATGACTTCTGAAGGCATCTAATGAGGCACTTTGAAGTTTGCCTGAAAACAAAACAGAACCAAGAAAAAAAAAAAGCAACCACCCTGAGGTGACATTAAATCTTTCTCCTGAAACTATAATCTTCAGGATTACAGCTCAGCTCTGTTTTGTTGTAACACGGTGCTATCTTTGGATTAATGGGCTTTGTCCTTACTGTGTAAAAGTATCTTGGGAACCCAAATCCAAAATGTGGCACCTACGATATGGTTTTGCAGGCTTATTCACCATGTGTGAAGTCAGGGCAGGGTCTGAAATGTAAAATTTGAGCTAAACATTTTGTTTTTTCAGGTCTGTTCAGAACAATGTCTTCACCTACTTAGTTCTGAAAACACTGCAGGTGGGATTGTGAGTAAATTGTCTGTAAAAACAGTGAGAAAAATCTGGAGTAACTCATGGTTTTCAACACAAAGCTTTGCATTTACAGTACTTTGAGTGTATTATCTGACCTCACATCTCTTAGCCAAGCCCACACATAAACACTCATAAAACTACAGAAGAAAACACAATAAAAACATTATTTAACTTAATTCCCTGATGGCCCCTTGAATAGCCCTCCAGAAATACACATACTTTTGAATATTTTTTTAAAGAAGAAATCAAAGAAGTGGGAGATTTGTGGAGATGTGGCCAGTCTCTGCTGAGGCTACAACTTGCCAGATCAATCAGCTTTGTGATTGTCGCCATCGGTTTAAGGATTGCTTCCCCCGCTTTGAGGCAGCCAGTCTGCACAGGGGGAATCCATGGGCTCCAGATCACACGTGCTATGGTGCCACCAGCACCTGTGTTGTAAGAGGGGTTTCTTTTCCACTCTGTATTTTTTTACAGACAAATCCTGGGAAGGAAGCGAGCCTTGGCACTCGCCAACACGTCCATGTTGTTTCAAATCAGGCAGGGTGGTAACAACTTATCTCACTATTTGCCTATATTTTATTTTTTGCACCCACACACAGAAGATAAGTGTGTAAATTTCTTTGAGAGCCACAGGTTCTGCCGGGTTAACTGATTGAAGGCTGATGGATGGAAGAAGAGAGATGCTGGTGGTGGGACTCTCTTCTATGCAGCACCTCAGAATGTGTCCAGGGAGACACATGGATGGGATTAGACTTGATTTAGGTTCCTACAGCTGACCCTTCTACCCTTACATCTACAAAGCCAGAGTTTCAAAGGATGCCTCTTTGGCAGCATCTTTTCTTCCTGTCATTTTAGACCAAAACTTCTGGATTCTTGTACAGCACTTCCTAACTCAAAAAAAAGAAGGTTCACTTCAGACTAGTCTCGCACACAAGCTGACAGTGAGTTTGCCAGGAACTGGGAGCTGGAGTCAGTGCTGTGTGGTTTTTGCGAGCAGCTTTGATGTGAACAGCAGCACACGTAGCTCCTGAGTCACATAATGAAGCTTCAGTGCTTGAAGGCGAGGAGGGCAGAGCAAGCCACACCTTTGACAATTTGCCCATACCCCGGCTCCTCACAACAAAACATCCCCGGCTGTGCAGGCGCTGCTTGGAGAGGTTTTCAAAACTTCCTGATGCACCCACAGAGTATTTGAGACAGGCTCTACCTAGGCAGCACATTCCCTTCATTCCCCAGATCGGCAGATTCAAAGTGATGACCTGCAAGGTGATTCACCTTCAAGATTCACTCCGAATTTGTCAACTCTGAGGAAGCTACACAGCATTAGGCACAAATCTACTGTAATTACAATATATCTCAAGATAAATAGGCCATATTACTGAGAGACGGAATAGGGACTAATGAAAAAAAACCATAAAGTAATTGTTTGAAAAGGTGAACAAAAGAGAAGTTGCTTTATGACAGCTCTCTCTTACCTGTAAGTAAGATTTTGGGGAGAGAAAAGTTCTTTCTTCTTCAAGGCCTTGCTGTTCAAACACAGAGATATAAATTACTAATTCATTATTCTGAAGCTGAAAAGTAAGAAAGCAACCTACCAGCTTATTTATGTGCTTTAGAAAGCTAATTTTGCTCCAGAAGTCTGTTGGAGAAATAGTTATTTCATTTTCACAGCTGTTAGAGCTTGTTCTAAGACACACATATACTGAACTCTCTATTGAACCTTAGATTAGAAGGAAGCTTTTAACAAGCATTTCTGAACTAAAACCATGTGTGTCCTTTGCATATTTAAAATACAGCAACTGATAAACAACACTCACCACACTGCAAAGCAACTTCAGCAAAGAACAATTGCTCCAGCACTACTAGGAAAGAGCACAATACTAAACTCTAATTGGAGAAACCACATAATAACATTTTCTCTCTTGGGTAAAGATTATTCTGAGCCCTACTTAGATCTCAAGTGGATGGTGTGGTTTGGTGGCCAAGTCTCACATGGCTGTTGGTAGTTCTACTTCCAAGGGGGGTAACATGTACAAGAAAACAGGTAGGTAGCAGACATTTGCCACCCTTGTGAAATAGCAACCTTTTAACCACCTATCCTAGTTAGGAACAGCTGAATAACAGGATTTAGAGCCAAGGAACTAAAGAATTCATAAATGAAATTCATATTTCAATTGAGTTATTGCAATAAATAATAAATGGAAACTTAAGAAGCTGGAGGCTGACTGTAGTGTGGAAGCCCAAGTCAGAGAAAAGGCACAACCTGCTATGAGCGGACAAGGGTCAAAACCCTCCCTTGTATGCTTATTTAAGGTCTCTATTGACTTAGAAGCATAAAAACAGAAGTTTGATTGAGTTCTATCACAAAGATTCACCCAACTACTTTTTCCCTTTCCAGTGTTTCCCATGATGCCTCTCCAATTCAGCACCTCTGCTGCTACTTTGTAAATTCAGTGAAGCAGCAAGAGAGTCCCAGATATCAGCCTGAAAAAAAAGTTGGGTAACCTAAAGTATCTTCTGTTAATATAAGTAAGTCTGGATCTGCATAAAATCATGGCCTTCAAACATTTTCACTGGTAAAAGATAAATTAAGATAGTCATACTTCCCTCAGGCCCATTTTAATTAAGCAAGAATCCTCAAGGATAAATGAACAAAATTAGCTCAGTTTGGAGCAACTTTTAACTACATAGTGAACTCCATTGATAGGTGGGAGTTACACAGAGTGAGACACTTCCAGAGGGGATCTGGGTGGGATCACAGGGTGGTTGGAAGAGATTCTTGAGACCTTGAAGGAGATTCATATAGTCCTGAAATACGTTTTCAAGTGAAAATCCATACTCAAACATCACAAGACACAGCTGCCAGCAGAACCTGATTTTTAGATGCTACACTATATCCCAGAAAGAGAAAGGGAGGAAGACTCCCAAATGTACAGCTGCATGGTATCTACAATTTCCTTGGACTGAACATAGGCAAACTGCAACATGCAAAGTGCTCTTCACTTCAGGGACACTTAAATACAAATGCACACAACAGTGACACCCTTCACTCCATGGCATTCAAGACTCAACTCCACTTACATCTCTGTGCCTGTAACTGAGAACTTGCAGATACATTAATCACGAAAATTGTGCATGATGCCTTTTTCCATGCATTTTGTTGGCACTGTCTTCGTGATTAACTGAATGCATTTGGCCTTATTTTCAACCACAGCTGCACTGATTTAAGTAAAGAGTGACTTCAAACCCATTTAGTCAAATGCTGGCAAAAGCCTGCAAGATATGTTTATTTTGGTTTAGCTAACATGGACTGGGAATACACAGTAAACCAAAGCTAAGCATGAGTAAGACCCTCTTAAATTGAAATAAAGTTGTCTGCATTGTGAATGCTTAAGTAAGTTATTTTAGAATCCTGCTCCATTTGAAACAGCTTCACTTTCCCATCTAGATGAGGGCCCTGTTTCAAAGGTGCTTTTTCAAGGTAGTTTTGCAGGTTGGTAAAAATTCTGATAAGCAGTTCTGAGGCAATCACAGGCCATGAGATACTTTGGGGAAAAGGTCTGTTAAGTACACCCCCCCCAAAAAAAAATTTTAAAAAAGGAAAAGAAACTAACCTTTGAATTCTGTTTAAAAGAAAAACAGTTTCTAAACTGTAGCTGAACCTCTTATCTGGTAAATCTCAGAACCCATTAAATGACTTGGAAAATAGCAGTGCAGGGGAGGAAGGTGTTATAAATCATCTAGAAAAAGAAATATAGACCCCCAAGTCCATCTCATCCACACTGGGCAGAGCACATACAAGTTTTTCTGGCTGTTGAGTAATGCCTTTTTTTTTAACTTTTATCCAGGCAATCACCACTGTATGCACTTTATCAATCCGGTATCACCAGAGGGGAGTTGCGAGGGAAGAGAGGGGGCAGCGGGAGAAAGAAAGAGCTGCCAGCACTGGGCTGCAGCTCAGCCAGTGCTTGATTGCAGGTATAAACATTACACGCTGCATCAGCAAAGCTGTGGAGAGTGAGCCATAAACCTCCCAGGAGGGGCTTTACAGGGAAGGCTGACAATGCAAGTTCAGAGTCACTGCGTTATTTGGAGACATCCTGAGCAGCTAAAAATACACTGCAGACTTTAGGAAGAAAGCAAAGGGGAAATATCCTTCTCCTTCCAGTGCAAAGGGGTGGGGGCAAAGGAAGGAAAGAAAAGGTTATGGAAACCCCCATGGAAGGTGTAGCTTGGGGAAATCCAGCACGTGTGGAAGCAAGCAGGTAAACCACCTGTGCTGCCAGTTGTAACAGTGAGATCCTGATGCTTGAAATGACTTTAAATGCAGGAAAGATTGTAGCCAGGGGCTTGCTCTAATCATCATTGTACTATCACCTTTAATAACTTGTCTCTGCCTGAGCAGATCCAGCGCTCACATAGCAGCTATTAAAACTAAATTGCCCTCATTAATAGAATTTCCACATTCTTTCTGTGCATGTATCCCAGTGTCCTCTATCAACAAACACCGAGCTTTAGCATAAGAGCTGACAGCAGGAAAATATCCCCATTTTATGTGGTGTGACAGATGCAAAGGGCTCGTGAAGTTGGGGCTTGAACATGTCATCTAGAACTGCCCAGTCTAAGACCTCAGTCACTCTGGGAACTCAGGCCAGGACTCAGGAGAGTGGTGGTTTTTCATGTCACCTGAATGAGAAGTACTCTGCTCAGCAGAGAGCTGCTCTGCTCAGTAAAGGCAGGGGAGATGTCACAGGTGGCATTTCATATTCAGGGTGTGTGAATACCTCAGAATGTTACTGTGAGAATAGACCTTGATTATACCTATCAAGTGAGATTATGTAAATTCAGACTAAATTATCTGCAATATTTTAAACAGCTCTGTGATGGAGGACGAAAGTACTGAATAGGCTATGAACATAACCAAGTAAATGGTGTTGGTAATTCCCCTGAGCAGAGATTCTGCAATGCCATAACTGCAACAGAGGGATGAACTGCAATCTTGATATAAAATGTAATTCAGAATGCGGCTCATGTTGGAATGTTGTCCTGGAAATAAGTTCAGAGCAGTTCTGAGTGCCAGGAGGAGTTGCTGCCTCTGCCATAGATGTTATGCGACCCTGAATAAATTACTCAGACTTCCATTTTATCAGCCTGTGCCATAAGGATGACACACATCTCAAAGGTGTTTAAAGAATTAACTCCTTAATGTTTGTAGAATGATTCGTGAGCCCTCTCCATGCGGTGCTGTGAAGGGCAGACTGCAGACACTGTGGCTTTCAGATTCTAACTGTGATAAGGAAAGCTCTGGCAGGAATGTGCTGCTAGAAAACTTAATGCAGCTGTTAATCCCCAAAGGCTCTGATTCGCAGAATGAAGTCCAGAATGTGCAAACAGTTGGGTTGTGAATAAAAATGACCTTTTACACACATTCTCAAGCTTTCTTTACCAAAAACTACTGAGCAGCACATATACTTTGAGTACAAAAGGAAATAATGCTCCCACATGGCCAGCAGGCCGCTCTACCAAGTTGCCAGGCTCAGAAATGAGGCAAAAGGAGTTCTAATAAAGTGAAAGAGAAGACTGACAAGCAGGACCCAGACTTGGGGCGTAGACATCTCTGCATGACAAGACCAGGATGCGTTTGCAGAGGAATCAAGTGTAAGAGCAAGCACAAGGTGAGAGGCCTCCACTTGCAGAAGCAATAAATTTAATGAAGATCCAAACTGACAATCTGAATACACATCTAGCTTTGTCTTTTCTCCTTCCTGCCTGTATCATTTCCTTGGGGGAAATTTCAGTTCTTGTTCACCTCTGTTGTGATTCCTGTGAAGTCTCAGCTGTTCCAGGGAAAGTAAATAGGGTTTAAAATTAATTATCAATTAAAATGAGGTTAATCAGCACCAGGCTTGTCATCTATTATCCTTGTAAGTGAGACAATCCTGTCCTCCTGCAAAACCCCTACGAGGAACAAGGCCAATAAGACTCAGCAACAAAGCCTGGTCCCTCGTGACCTTTGCTATGTTTAGGAAGAACAGCTAAAATAAGCTCTAATCCTCAGCCAGGCCAAACACTGCTGAGAACAACTACCTTTAACCCTTTTGGTGCCCTGTGTGTGTGAAGTGTCTGGACAGCAGGATGTGTTTATTATCCCAAACTGCTCGGTGCTATGTCAGTTATTACATATTCCCTGGATATGGCCTTCCACCACCCAAGCAGGGAAGCATTTAACTTCTCCAGAACCTTTGCCACTCCACCAGAACATGTCATAGTCTGGTTTTTTTGGTTCCAATGGGATGTACTGTCTTACCCAGTCATTTACACAAGGCCTTTGTTTCAAATGCCTTCCAGGGCCTTGTTGTGGTGATGTCCCCATTCATGCACACAGGACTACACAGACAACTTGCAGGAAATCCTGGCTCTGAATAAAGCCATCTGTAATATTAAACTGTTAGAGAAGAAAGAAATCTCACCACTAACACATGGAATCTAAGAAAAATAACACTTCCCCAGGCACAAAACAGATACAGAGCATGCCTGAGCTCTGGCCTGTGCAAATGACTTAGCTGTCTTCATATCCAAGAAATCTGCTAAGGAACCACCAAATTTTTACTTCTCAGATCCATAGAGTGGGAAAGCATGTAACAAGATTAAAAAAATTATTTCATTAAAGAGAAAATACCTCTGAATGCAGGATACACCTGTGTCTCAGGTTTCACATTTACACATATTTGTGTTAACCTGGGGATAGGCACAGATGTGTGATAGAATGTGTAGTGCCAGTGCTGCTCCAGAAGCATCCTTGTCTAATAATCCCTGTGAGTCCCCCAAGCTTTCCTAGAATTTTACTGCTGCTACAAACATGGAGAAGGAGACTTCCAGAGGCACAAGTGAGAATGGAACTCAAATCCTACTGACTTGAAAAGAAAACACAAGCACTTTGCTCCCCTTTGTATCTTTAAATTCTCCCAGAATCAGTTTTAGACTTCAGACCTTTAATACTGGGTTAGAAAACGACACTCATTTTTTCTGAATCTGGGCATTGCCTGCTCTTCCTTGAATTCAAAATCAAACAGAACAGAAAGATATTTATCCTTTCTTTTGTATCTCTTTGACCTCTATTTTCATCCAGGTTTTTTCTGTTCCTATTTTAAAATAATTCAGTAGTGAACATGTGTGTGCAGGCACTAAACTTTACTCTCAAAATACGTATTTTTATAAAAAACAACTAACCACAAGTTCAATTTGTTTCAATCTGCTTCTGCAAGTTGTTAAGGGGGAAGCTCAGCTGGGGCTGCCCTAATGGTCTTTATGCAAAGAGTTTCCTGCCAAGAAGTGCCACAGAGCTCCAGCCTTTGCCTTTGCTAAGGCTTGCTGTGGCTCTAGAAATAAATGGAGTTGATCNACTCTCAAAATACGTATTTTTATAAAAAAACAACTAACCACAAGTTCAATTTGTTTCAATCTGCTTCTGCAAGTTGTTAAGGGGGAAGCTCAGCTGGGGCTGCCCTAATGGTCTTTATGCAAAGAGTTTCCTGCCAAGAAGTGCCACAGAGCTCCAGCCTTTGCCTTTGCTAAGGCTTGCTGTGGCTCTAGAAATAAATGGAGTTGATCTGTATGATCTGGAGAACAGCATAACAGAGGATGCAAAAGCAAGGGATCCCAAGACTGGAAAATCTATGCAGAGCTGGAGGTGGCCCCTGTTTGTGGACAGGAGATGCTACAGAGAAGCCCTGAAGAACGTGAGGGTCCATGAGGGAGGGTACACACAGATATGGAATCAGTGAACAAGGATAGGAAAGTTCTCTGAGTTCCTTCAGTACAGTCCTCTGACCATTATGCAAAGGTGGAAAAGACAGAACAGGAAGAAAGCAAATATGGTCGTGGTGAGGCTTCATGTGAGAACCAAAGCTGAGCAAAACTTCAGGTGAAAACATTTGCCTGCCTCAATTTATTTGACATAGATATCCACATATAACTATTGGGAAAAGGTCTTCCTGTTTGGCTAATTTTTTTAAAAGCAAACTTGCACTTAAGAGAAACCTTGGCACGATAATGTAGGGTTACACGGTATGAAAAAATTGGACTTTATGAGGATTTACAGCAAAGAAATTCTGAAGAGCCCAGGACAGCAGCATTAATGGTTTCCCACAGGCAGGTTACTCAAGGAGAAGATTCCCATCTAACACCAGCTCAGGGGTAGGTTTTGCCTGGGCCTCTGTGGGACACATAAAGTAGTTTGTTCCATGAGTTTCTGCTGAAGATCCTCTATTTTGGCAACTCTTTCAGTGAGTAGCTGCTACCACAGGCAGTGGCCCCACCTGGCTGTCTCGCTGGAACAAAGCCGGACACTGGTTCTTTGTAGAGCAGGCCTTACTAAAGTTATGTGGTAAAAGTTAATTTAGTATTTCTGGTTTAGAAGAAAGAGGTGTGGAAACAGGTCCACATTGGAGCATAGTCTGCTCTATATCAGCAAACAGACATTCATTTCCTTCAGGGCACCCAAAAGTGAACCTTAAAATCTGCCTTCACAGGCAGAACCATATAAGCCCCTTCTAAAGATCTCAGCTAAATGCCACTGATCTGGGAACCACGAGGGCTGGGAGGCAGATGTGCACTCTTGGAATCCCACTGCGTCTTGGATTTCTGTATCCAGTTACTATCTCAACAAAGACATTTGTAAAGTGAAGCTGTCTTCACCCTCCCCCTTCCCTCTTGCTGCATTACTGGTATCTATTTTTGGTTGGGCTTTTTTTAAGTGTTCCACTTCGAGCATTTCGCTGTGTTCTTTGCCACAGTGCTTGAGACCTCTGTGCTCAGGGTGCAGCAGCATGGTCCTGACTGCTTCCACTGAAAGCTGGATTCAGAAAGGGTTCTCCTCAATTTACAAATTCCATTCTTTTCAGTTTCAGTAAACTGAGTAAACGCAGGGGAGAAAACTCCTGCTGACCTGGCTGCTTTTATTCTGTGTAATCTTTTGTAGAGACCAAATATTGTATTGCTTTATTTATTCTAGTTCAGTTAAAATGGTAACACTCCTGCCCTCCTACACGTGTGTACATGGACACAGATCTATTTCCATTGGTATAAGACTGAAAAATTACACCCACAACTGTTCCTGAAGAGAAACAGAAACAGTCTGTAACACACTAACACCTACAGTGCAGACTGGACACAATATGAGTAATTTATAAGGAAAATCGGCACCCTTATCAGTCAGTTTTATCTGTAGAAAACCTCCACGCAGACAAAGCCCAGGGAGCAGAACAGAGCTGAGGGACCCCACTGGGCTGCCCCTCCACTGACCGTGGATCTCTGTGGGCTCTGGCTGGGATGAGGCATGGAATGCCCTCTAGTGATGCCACGTTCCTATCTTTGGAAATACATTTTTGCTTCCCGCCTGGCTTTGGAGGTCTCTGGACAAAAGAGCAGCTTGTAGCCTCAGCAAGGCAAAGCAGTTCAAAGCGTTAGGGATGACACCACCACCTCAGCCTTGGGAACGAGAGGCACTGCGCACATGTCACCTGGCTGCTGCACATCCTGCTTCTCCGACAGGGTTGGCAGGCTGCAGGAGCCTCACACAGAGCAGCCCTCAGAAGGAATATTTCTGTAACAGTTACTTAACAGGAAGGGGGGAGACTGAAGGAAGGGTGGCTTGAGTCCTCTGACCGTCTCTGCCAGACAGTCTTCTCTGGGAAGGTGGATTTTAAAGATGGGACTCTAATGGGCAAGAATGGAAGAGCAGGAGAATTAGGCAAACGTAGGAAGGCTGGGGATGATATTACAAGAGAGAGGAAGCAGTGACCCAGTGCTTGAGTGGTCAGCAGAACACAGGCTCTAACTCCAAATCTGCCTTAATCTTTGTGGAACAAACATACACAAGGCTGTAATTTCCACCTGTTTAGCACACCTCTAACTTCCATTAGACAGGTGATATTTCCGTGCACTGAAACCTGCCAATCTAAGGTCTTGGCTCATGTAGAAACCCATTTTCATACTTCTCATGAACCCTGTGAGCAGAGCCTCCACCTGAGCCAGGAAAAGCAACAGCAGCTAGGACAAAGCTCTCATCACCCTGCAGCACAGAACACTAGCGACACTGGTATATTATGGAAAGCGAGTAGCAAGCATTACCCAGAGACTCTGTGCAGCACACTGACATCTGTGAGGATGCTGTCACTTCCCAGCAGCTAGGCAGGTAGCCTTCAGCAGAGTGCCCCAAGGATACTCAGGCACGCCCAAACTGAGCTGTGGCTCAGTACCAACTTCAGTAAATCCTAATTTCTTCTAATTGTTAAGGCTCACAGGGTACTTGCCATACTGGAAGTGTGGGAAGCCTGGCCAAATTAGAGGCAGCCATACCTATCTCTATTTTCAGCTGAACACTCTTTCCAAGAGGTTTCAGAATGGCTTAGAAGAGCCAGGGCCAAAGGGGATGGAGCGTGCCCTTGTCTGACTGGCGCAGCTCCCTGGCAATTACTGGATCCCACAAGAGGTCAGTGACAATCTGTGCCCTGTGCCAGGACGCAGCCAAGCGCCCGCTGCCTCCGCTTTGGCACCAGAAGAAGCACGGTTGTGCCAGGCACAGAGCAGAAGATGACTTCCTGAAGGGTGAGCTACAGCCAAGTGTCCAGCTGCACTGCCTTCCAAAGGCACGGAAAACTCGGAGCACCGCAAAAGCGCTAGGGAGGGTGGCAATTAAAGCTCATCTACACACTAAGTAGGATTAAGTCGGTTTTAAGATACTATGGCCAAAGAAGATATGTATGTGCAGGCTTGCACTGAAATAATTGTCAGGATAAATCAAAATAGACTTTTGTTAATTTAGTTCAAAGTGCAAGTAGACAAGCCCTTGCTTTTCGAAACACAGTAGAAGGAACAAATGAAACTTGCCTCCAATTAAGATAAGAGGTAAATATTTTGATGTGCTCAGGATCCTACTAAACTAGAAGGATCTGATGGATCTGAAATCCATCAAACAGAATCTCTTACATCATACAAATAAAGGCAAAAATCTTGGTGACATCCATCATTTTCTTTTGAAATGTCAAGCAAGAGCACAAGACTGATAGCCCAGCAACACTGCTGCTGCTGTCAGCAACTCATTTAATCAATGGAGATGTTAATCCTAATAATGACCTGGACTCCATTTAATTTTGATTACATCATTGTTTTTCCTCAGCCAAAGTGTGCACTGCTCAGGTTTACAAATAAGTGCTTTGTGTTTGATGTTGTCTTTCTCCACCTTGAATCTTCTTCGGCCGCTTACACTTTTGCCTGGCTTGTAAATCATGTGGCTGAGATTTGAGAAGCTGAAGCTGCGTCTGCTCTGACACCGAAAATCCAAGGGTATATTTAATTTTCAATACCTGCTTGCCCTAGACTCCTGGTTAAGATTCTGCCCATGGATAATGGTCACAGCATGGCAGTTCCATCATCGCCTTCTTTCCCCTAGACATTGGTGCATTTCAGTGACAATATCAAGCATGAAATACTTCTATTCTTGACACATCTTCTATTCTTGCTCTTTTAGGTCTAAAATTTACATAGCATCTTTACTTTAACACTAATAACCAAGCTGAACTGCAGTGCAAGCCAAGAGGGAAAATAGCTCTAGTCCTTGTATAATAAGAAAAAAATAAATTATTTGGTATCTTAGCTGTTCAGCAGCCTATATGAAAGCAAATACAACAATGTCCCTCGTTATTTGAAGCACAGTAGGCAATTCCTTTCAGAAGACAAGTGGCGAGTTATTGCTAGAGAAATGATAACTATTCTTTAAGGGTCAGCAGCTCTTCTAGGACCCTGCCCAGACCTCTCTACTTGCCATGAAATGGATTTTAAAACAGAAGATGTAAAAATCCAGTCATTTGTCTGGCTTGTATGAGTAAATTTATCCTCGTAAAACAAACGGATATGCTAAATACAAGCTGAATGTGGCCAGAAGGGATGAAATCACAGAAAAAAACTAAAATAAGAGCAAATGGCAAAATGGGAAAACTAGCAACTATAGCATTTAAAACAGCTCCTGTGGTGATTGCAAGGCTTGAAAACCACTTGAATACAGCCAGTACGTTTATCACTTCTGAAGAAGCAATCTTACGAAACCCAGGTCTGGTAGGTTTTTAATAGCAGATTGCTGAGTGGTTTAAATATCAGTTCAGTAATTAAAAGTCCAGTTGTTCTATATAGAAGCAGATTAAGAGCATTTCCATCCTTGCTGCTTTGTTTCTAAAGCCAAAATAATGACAACACCTTCAAAACCAGGTGCTATTGCAACAACCTTCCCAGATTTCACTTGGACTTAAAAATTTATATCTGTTTATGTTAATATTATGTTAATAATTTCTCAGTTTTGCTAAAGACACATAAAATTTGTATGTGATTTCCCAACACAAAAGAATGTGAGGAAGTGGTCCCAAGGCTGAAATTCTGTCTAATTGCCTTTGCGGCAGAGTTCATCCTTCTTACTCAGGTCCTATAACTAATTTATTACGTGTCTTATGTCTAAGCTTGTCAGCACTTTAATTATATCCTAGAGAACCAGCTCATCTGTGCTGGCAAACCACTGCTGTGTCTGCTGCTGATACTGGGACATGGAACACTTGTAGCTTACCAGGATAAAACCAGCAAGGCCAGGGCAAACGAGCTCGGGGTGGGCTGGGGCCTCCCGTGAGCCAGGGCTGTGCCACCCAAACGGAGCAGGAGCTCCGGACTCTGCAGCCCCCTCCAGCACTCCGGAGTAACCATGAACCTTCAGTTTAGGCAATGGCTCAGCCAGCCAGGAAAACTCAGCCCTGGCCCTCACCCTGAGCACTGTACTCAATATCAAAACACTCGGGCTCCCCAGAATTCGTGTGGTTGGGGCAGAAATAAAGGCTTGAGAAGGACTCTGCAAAGGTAAGCAGTGACAGGACACAGGGAATGGCTTCCCACTGCCAGAGGGCAGGGATGGATGGGATACTGGGAAGGAATTGTTCCCTGGGAGGGTGGGCAGGCCCTGGCACAGGGTGCCCAGAGGAGCTGTGGCTGCCCCTGGATCCCTGGCAGTGTCCAAGGCCAGGCTGGACGGGGCTTGGAGCAGCCTGGGACAGTGGAAAGAAGCCCTGCGATGGCAGGGGGTGGAATGAGATGAGTTTTAAGCTCTCTTCCATCCCAAACCATTCCATGACAGTTTGAGCCTGGCATATTCCTTTAAGCATCTTTATCTGACCTTTCAGTATCAGACAGTTATATTTCAGCCACTCACCTTAAATTTGATCGCAGTCACTTGTATTTGCCTAAAGCTTGTCATTTCGGTCCACAACAAAGGGTAACTTCGGGATCTGGAGAATCAGTACAAGGCAACTTCATTTGAACAAAGTTAAATTTTCAGTGTCTTCAACAGCACAGTTTAAATCATAATTGTCATTTTAAAGAATTATTCCTGTTTGTTTTGTTTTAGCTTTTCAGCAGTAAATATTTTACTTCACTTTTGACAGTTTTGTACTATATGCAGAGAGAGGGTCAATTTGTTCAATCAGTTCAGTTTATATTAGACAGAGTAGAGCACTCAGTCCAGGGCAGCACTACTTAAATTATTGCTAAATATATTATCTCCCACTCACCCTGTCTTTTAAGCATTTAGTAATTTAGTTTCTAACAGTGCCATGTCACTGCTGCTACAGACTTGTCCATTTTCAGAATAAACAGACCCACACTTTGCTCAAAGAGCTGCACCCACACATTTTCTTTCGCCTCTCTTCCATGGAAGCGCTGAGAGTGCAGACAGAATCTGTACATTTGGGGCTGGGTGATGCGACCTACTGGGAAAAAAGGAAGTGGGCATTCCTCCTTTATGTGGAATTGTCTAGGCAGGCAGAAACAGACACGAGGATGTGCTTTGTCACAGAAACTTGTACACACAGCAGCACTGGAACTTTGAACAGCTCTCACAGCCTGAGAGTGGCTTAGAGAAAGCAGTTCTGGAGAGCTCAGTGTCTATGCCAATAAAGCCACTGGTTGAGCTGGTCTTTTTAATGCTTTGTGTGCCTAGGAACACACTTTTACTTCATGCAGGAGTGTATCTTTGAAGGCAGCAAAGCTTTTGGATTGGCACAGTTACAGTGCTGGGTGAATTGTAACGTCCTGGAAAATCCCTTTTAAATGCCAGACTAGGACTTGGATCATATCCAAGCATTTGCAGCAGGCACAGCACAACAGCTTTTGGAATTTAGCAGACACTTAAAACAGTACAGACATGTTCAGTAAAGCTAAGAGCACTTGAAGTGGAGCAGCACAAAATAACCCAGGACACTGGATTAACTGGAGTAAGATTCCTACGGGGAAATGATGTGCTTGCTGCTGGGTGAACAGGGAAGGGGGAGATTGCCAAGGCAGCCCAGCCTCGGGTTCAGGATAAACACACTTACAGCAGGATCAGTTCTTACACGGCGGCTGAACAGGGATTTCTAGGAAGACTCCTTAACCAGCAGACATTCCAGCTGTTTCAGGGACTAATGCCCCAAGTATCCCAAGTGCTAATTGATAACGAGAGCAGATCTCATGCCCTCCTTTCTGGCTGCTGTCAGATGGCTGCTCCCAGAGGAGCTGCTTCAGCTCCAGGCTGCCAGCTGGTAGGAAACTTTGGGATGATCCTTCGCCATCAGGCACGGCCTGAGCAGGCACTCCTACAGCTATGAACTCATTTGGGATCTTCCCCAAAATCAATAAGCCTGTAGCTAAACCTATAGCTAGAGATCTGCAGATCCCTAAACCACATCTGGCTGGCTATAAGCAGCTATAAAACTTCAAGCCAAGTCCCTCAATCACTTTCCTGAAGTTAGCCTATTTACAGAAACTGAAATTAAAATTAATCCTATTTTATATTATATTTCTGGCTTCTGCAAATCAATGGCCAAATTGTGAGCAGCGCAAAGCAAGCTCAGTTTTTAGTTATATACTTTAAAGCAGTCTTTGCCTTAGGAATGCCTCACCCTTGCTGTTACAGGCTGTGTTAAGCCACCGTTAGCTGCCTCAGGGCTTTAAAGGGATATTGTCTGGTGCACTTGGGCAACACTGGCAGGTTTTACTGGTGTCTTGCATGCAGTTTTATAAGAATTTCTGAAACTGAGTGTTCGAAGAATTCTTTCTAAGTGCTAAGATATGGGTTTGTAACAAATAGTGAGTCTGAAGTTACAGGACTGCACAGCCATGCTTATTGCAAGGCCAGTTAAGTGGTAAGAATGGCTGCTCTGGTTTCAGACTCCTTCCTGACATTCTGCTGTCCCCTCTATTTAATGTTGTTTCATCTTGCAAAGGTAACATCCAGCAGTACTCACGATCTTTACTTTCCTTTCTACCACCTACTCCCCAGTGGATACAATAATATATTTAGCCACATGGCAATCACTTCTCACAAGTTTCTTTTGTGACCTTTTGGACGTTACAGAGGGTTTTCTAAGCGATTAGAGGAAAACTTGCATTTATTCTCGTCTTTGATTAGACTGAGAAATGCTACCAAAGCCTAGAAATATTTTGGAGAATTTGCTTCTCTAGATCATAGACTTTTGGTGAACTGAGCCCTTCCCATATTTACTTTAGTACAGCTATAGGGGCACTGTTGCTGCTGCTTACCTGAGATACTGCCAAAAAGCCAGACTGCTTTAAGCCAGGCTGCACAAACCAAAGGAAATGAGGAAGCCACAAACTCTTTTGTGTTTTGAATTTTGAGATCTTCACTTAATACTTTTTCACAAGTAGTAGATCAGCAGTTATAAAGCCTCAGTGGTTTGCAATATTGGTACACAAACACATTTTTAAAACATGTATTTCATAATCTGTGATAAACTAACCCAAGAGTAACACTACAGAAAAAATGAAAGGACACTTCTGTGTTCCCAGAAGATTTACACAAACTGTCTATGGAAACTCTAGTATGATGCTGGATTGTATTTAATGAAGTGTTAACTGATTTGGGATTGTCTCTTATGCAACTCTCACATCCCTAAAAGGCTAAAATTCCAGTGTTTCTGCAGCATGTAAGGGAAAGAGCAAAGCAAGTGTAGATGAGCAACTGATGACAAATTGAGCAATGTAAACCATTTTTTTACTGTGTTATAAAAAACTGAATGTTCGGAATCATCATCTCAGCAGGAACAAATCTGGTTTTCCCCAGCTTCTGGGAAGGGTTGGTTTCCTATATAATTCCAGAATGGCCCTTTGCCACTGAGAGAGCGAGATGCTGTGGTCCTGAAAAGGTGATGACCAGTGGCCAAGGCATAACATGAAATATACTGAATATGAGGAAAGGACCTTGAGCTGGGAAATCAACCTAACGAGGCAGAGCCATGCTGTGTTGGTAGGAAAACAGCTGCTTTTTATGCACAAGGCAGGAACTGAAGGCCACAAATGCACGTGTCAAACCTCCATTTGCTGTGATACATCCCTTTGCCCATTTGAAACTTTAATTTCCGTGGCAATGCTGGCTACACAGGTGCCAAAAGTCTGGCAGTGTAAAAGAGAGAGTAGGCAGAACAATAGTACTCTAATATATGGGTTGAGTAAGAAAAAAACGCCAGGCTTATGGGAAATCTTAGGTCACAGAATATTAAAATAAACATTTGATGTGGCAGTACACCTGTTCTCTTTCCCCTTGGCCCAGGTACAATGTTCCAGGGTGTCCCAGCTGTTCTGCTACAGCTTCTGCTCATTGGGAAGACAATTTTTGAATCAAATATTTACACAGACTGCTCAGTATTTCCTTAGAGGAAATGGGAAGCTTGAAGTCCACCAGCATGTTACAGAGAAAATGCCTTATTTTGGCCTGCACATAGTACTTGACGCGTAGCCAAATGAAAATTCATCTACTGTAATAATGATTGTCCCGGTGATTTACTTATCTTTGCGCTGACATTACAAGCTCCATAGCTTTTATCCACAAATTTTGAAAGCTTATGGTCTATTTTTTCCAGGTCATTAATAAATTTAGGATGTCAGCCTCAACAGCAAACCCTGGAATACTCAATTATTATTTTTGTTTCACTGCAAGGTGCAGCCATTTTATTTTCCTTGATGCTGCAATTTGTGATGAAACCACACAATTAACCTCCTGTTCTAAATGCTATCATAGAGGTGTTATCTTTGTGTCAAAACAGTGGATATTCCAGACAACGTGTAAATTCGTATTATAGAGTCCTCCTCAGTATTTGTTGAGGTTTTGGCTCCAAGAGGTCATCTGAAGATGTGCTCAAAAAAAAATATTTTTGGTTAAACTTGGCAATTGTTTAAGAAAATCCTGATATACTGGAAGCTTTATCTAGAAAGGGAAGAGTAGCAGGAAATTTTCTGTGGAAAATAAAATATTGAGTGGTCTGCTGTAGCATTCTTACCTCAGAGAATCTTCAGGGCTGTGGTTAGAAATAGGATGTTTGCCCTTGCTTATGTGACATGAAAACTCTAAAGAGCCCTCGGGGCTGCTGAACATTCCCTCCAAAACATGGGAGGGAGCCCTGAACTGAGTGTTCCAGGGGTCAGACCGTGCTGCCAAGTCAGAACGATGTCCACGGAAGGGACAACCTCCCAGACTGGCCATCTCACTTGGGTTTATGCCACTATGCAGCCAGTTGACAAAATTACTTTATGGAGCTTGGGGCCTAAATTGGAAGCCTCTACTTTTGAACTAAGATTGAAAAAAGCTTCCAGAGTTTTTTCCTTTCCCTCCTAAAGAGGATTTTTAGGTCATGACTAGCATATACAAACAAAAATGATTGATGAGAATATTCATCCTCTGCTGCTTGTTTCATTTAGTAAGCACTTGGGAATCAGAGAAAAAATGTAAACCCAAACCAATTTGTAATATTTCATGTGTGAGAGGAAAATCTTTCTGTAAAATACTCTGATAGTCCTATAAAAATATTGTATCCAGAAAATAACAGCAGCTCTTTGGGAAGGGGATTTGTTGTTGAGCTGACTGACTTCCCAAATCCTTCCTCAGAATACATGATCCTTGTCTGTAAGCCCTTAGTCAGAACCTGGAGATACTCTGGCAACTCGTTCTGTGTCTAGCACAGCACTGGGAGGACATCCCCAAGGTGTAACACCGAGCACCCCGGGGCTGCTGATGGCAGAGGTCAGCACAAGCTGACACACAGCACTTCCCTTCTCCTCACCCAAATCAGTAAGGAAAGGATTCCCACCAGGAAATTCTTGATACCATGAAGATCATAAGTAAAAGGTCTATTTTTATAACCAAAAATTCAATTTATTTATCTTAAGCTCCATCATCCTAAGCTGCCAGTGCTTCTCCATACACAGGTGCTCTATAACCACCCATTCATCCAGAGGAGCAGCACCTAAGGCAGTTTTTGTGATGGGCAGCGTTAACTGTCTCAGCAATGGGATGAAATTAAAACTTATTTGTGCCAAATACTGTGTCATTCTCAAAGATGCAATCCTGTTTACTCGTACTGCACTGGCAGCCAAGCTCTGACTGCCCCAGATGGAGCAGATTAATTCTGATGCATTCCTTCTCTCTGAATGTCATCCACTGATTGAGGCTCTGTAGCCCAAAAGCTTCACTTGTAACTCCATGAAATGTCAGAAATCATGGTATTTATTAAATCTCATTCTACATTTGAGATTGGTGATAGCTTAAAGAGTAGGGTTGTTTATAGTACAAGGTCAAAGTGAATCATAAAACAACACACCAAGGCTGGCTGTGCCCATCTTGAATGAGCTGTCATGGGGGTAAAGGGTGTCCCAGAAGGGAAGAGCAAACCCAAGTGCAGGGAAGGCAGAGCTGGAAAGACCACTGCAAAACGAGCATATTCCATTTTCCCTTCAGAGGCCTCCCATCTGGAACAGCTCGGGAAGAGAAGCGGTTCCCATTGTGTGTGGCCCACGGCTGGCAGCGCTGTGCCATCTGCTGATCCACGCAGCTGTGTTGGAGCCTTGAAGGTAAGCAGCCATCCATCTCTGCCCACAGCCTGCTCTGAGTTCAGCACTGCTGCAGGACACTCTCAAATGCAGGGTCTGCTCAGCTCCGCTACGCTCCAGCTGGAGCCAAAGCCAAAACCACGGGATACCAAAGCGCAGCTGACCATTGCACTCGTTTCTTGGATCTCTGTCAAAAAGCTGTTCCCCACAATTACAGCCTGAACCGTGGCAAAGACAAAAACAGACAGTTTGCCCTAGAGTAGGTTCCTGCAACCAACAGCAAGTGGTTCATGATACAGGCCAGCAAACTGGTGCTCGAGGGCTGCCCGAGGAGTTCCCAGTCCAGCCCAGTTAACCCCTTCTCCCCGAGCAGGCAGCCCCCACGTTTGTGCTGGGCAATTGCTCACCTCCCTCTGACAGAGCCAGCATTCTTCCAGGAACTCTGCCTGTGCCCGAGTACTGGGAAAGCGTGTGGCAACTCCATTCGCTGCGTGTGGCCAGCTGCACAATTCCATTATGCAAATGACAATGTTGATAATTAAAAGTGTTTATCAAGTAACCACAGAGGAATGGGGCTCTTGTCCATGTCCAAGCTGCACTCCTCGTCATGGTGGGACTATTTAATGTGCCTATCTGTTATCTTTGCTACAACTGCCTCAGGAGTTATCCAAGACACTGGCACACAGTCACTATTTGTCTAGGATATGACTGACCTTCATAGGATATTGACAAAACAAGGTGCCTGGCATTCGCAATTTGGCATTTAACACCTGGAAATTAGCTCTGAAAATTCAACCTACTTTCCCCTCCTTTTCTAAAAAATTAATTTCTGAAATATGAGAAATTCAGCTAGAAAAACAGAAGAGAAAATCTGGCCGGATCATATTCAGAAAAGACGCTTCTATGGGGTCTGTTGTAATGTTGGTGTTTTCTCAGATCTGTTTCAAGAGAAAAAAAACCAAAACCCCACAAAAAATCAGAGAGTATCCACTAGCAATGTAAAGTTTAAAATGGAAGAAGAATTGAATGAAATACTAAGACAACTCTGATTTTCACACAGGAATGTATCACACCACAGATTTTTCACTCACAACCACTGCTATAAAAGAACTTCAAGGGCAAAATGATGTGGAATTCATCTGAAAGTAACAACTGGAGGATAAAAAAATGAAAGTGAGTACAGAAATTTTAGAGCAAAGAAACCAAAGCAGGTCACCAAGCAAGAAGTCCTGAGAGAGAGGGACCAGTTGGGGTCTGACTGGACAACTTGTATCCCGAGCAGTGTCACCATTCATTCAACCAACCGAGTGACTCAGCCGTACACTGCAGTGACCCACACACCTTCAGGAGGAGGTGATGTTTTACTTTACATAATTATGAAGAACTAATTCCCGTTTCTTTGATTAGCCTCGAGGTTCCAGCTGGGATTCATCCAGCTGTTTCCTTAGGAATAAGACTGTAACATTTGAAGTGACTGTCAAGCACACCAAAAGGCTTTAAGAGTGTACAACTTATTCTTTGTGACTTGCACTGCCAAAATTATTTCCTCAAAAACGTCTAAACCAATTAATAATTTGACAAAACCAAAGCAAATGTAATCTTTTGATGACCCTGATAAGACTTTTCAAGACAATTTTCCAGATATCCTGTCTCCCAGTTGCTAGCTCTGAAAAAATAACAAAGTTCTAGAAATTATTTTTATGGTAATGAAATCATTTTACTCCTTTCTTGCTACAAATACGATTAATTCTGAATATTTCATTCAGTATTCTTCTGACTTTTTTTAGGGGGTAAGAATGGTGACATCAGCATAACAACAAAGTTCTGCAGTTCTGAAGTGAAGACTGAAAAATGGCACAACAGTTTGTTAAAAGTTAGGAAATTTACTGAAGGCACAGTGTGACCTTGGTATCTGATGTCTAAACTTGACAACATGGGTTCACATGGCTGGCAAAACACACCTGATGATTATTCTTTACAGACACATCATGACTCTGAAATTTGATACAAACTCTGAAGTTTTTATGGTTCCCTGTTCCATGGGGATCTTGGAGAGCTTCACTGGATAATACTACAAGGGCTGGGATTCCTCAGCTATAAGCAAGGTGGGAGAAAATGCAATTTTCATACATGCATAAAGATTCTTCACTAGTGCTGACAGTTGTTAATTGCCACCTCTGTTACTTCTTCCCTCCCACTGGAAACCATGGTCCTCAACAGAATTTAGTCAGAATTTACTGTAAAATATTTTGAGGAGAGAAAAAGAAAAGGTGACAGAAAATGTTGCAGTCACTTGCAACTGTTAAAATGTGTCTTGCTGGCAGCTTCATTTGAAGAAAAAATATAATCTCCAGTAAAAGGTGATTTATCACAATGACACATCTCAACACCAAGCTCAGCAAGAGCCACTTAATACACACACAAAAATGAGAATGGGAGGCAGAACACAGAAGAGAATAAAACCCTGCATTTCTGATACCTTCAGAAATGACAGTCCTCTCTCCTCCACTCCCCACATAAAGGTAGCTTTCTCACCAGGCTCCCAATCCAACCCTCTGGTGCATTATCTACTGATCTGTTTTCATTGAAAGGGACTTATTTTTATGCTTGTTTTTTATTAAGTTCAAAAAAATTGTATAACACAAGAATTTTAAGAAAAAAACACCAAATATTTTCAAGGTTTAGGTTTTTAATTACATTGAAATGGTGACCCTGAGATTAGCTCTGTTGGTTAGAGAGGGCAATGACACCAGGGACAGTGGTTTGGTCCCTGTATGGGCCATTTACTTAAGAGTTGGACTCGATGATCCTCGTGGGTCCCCTCCAACTCAGAACATTTGGTCATTCTGTCAAACATCTGGCTACCATTTTTCGCCCTAAGAAATTAATACTCTTAAATCAAAAGTTACTTTTTCATTTCATCAAAAAGCAATTTTTCAGGGGGAAAAAGGATAGAAAGCCTTTGGCAAGACACTTTTACTTAAACCAAATGAATGAGGAAGTCCTTACAAACGGGCTGGCTAACACTGCATCCGTCATGAGAGCAGTAACAGAATTTTGCTCTGTTCTGAGAACACAAGCTTTGCTCCCCTGCGCAATGGCCAATTTTCCTGAGGTGCGAGCAGAGGAGGAGCAGACCCAGCTGAAGGGGTCTGACAGGGCACAGGGCTCTGCTCTCCCTGGAACACTGTCTGCAGGTCACGCTGCCCCTGTCCGAAGGCAGCGAGGTAGCGATGTACAGGAATTACTGACTTTGCCCCTCCTCAGCACCCCACACTCAGACAGAGGGTACAGCCCTTCCTTATGACACTGCCTGAGCTCACGGTGCTCACCAAAGGTGACATTCCTGGTTTAGAGGGCAGCCCAGCTAAGGCAAAGTGCACCTCCCGATTATGTGACCTGCCCAGTCACAGACAGGACCGTTAGAGTGCTAAAATGAACTACAAGTGTGAAATGAAAACGCAGTCTCAGCTCCTTTCCCCTCTCTGAAGGAATTCATTGCAATATTTTTCAATGCAAGATGAAAACTGGCCAGATGACAACTCTGATTTAAGTCATCAGGCAGTGTCAAGGCTTCTTAAGAAGGTAAAAAAGAGGAGAAAAACCACAGGTGCAGCATTTATAAGCTCAGCATCTTGCCAGCTAAAGAATTCCCTCATATCCAAACATCTGCTAAAGAATGGCTCCATTCACTCACCTGCAGCACAGTCCTTACAACAAGGCCACTTACTCAGTCTTGTGCCCTAAGCAAAATGCTACAAAGGAAGGCAGTTTTATTTGGCATTGGTGGCTGGGAGTATCAGTGTGTCTTGCTTTTAAATTAGCTCAGGTGTGGTTTAAACAGTAGAAATAAGGGATGCTGAGGAATTTCAGAAAGCCTGAGGATGCAGTTCCCTTCAGAGATCATATCTGAAGATGTTATATACAAGAGCATTTCCTAAAAATGAATTCCTCAAAAGGCACAAACTCTATTACGAGTTGCACTGGGATAAAATTACAGCAATATCACTACTTTGAAAGTTCTTCTCAATTCAAATCACCAAAAAGACAGAAATTTAAAGAGCTTGGTTCCAGATTTTCACTTCTGTCCAAAAAAATCTGGGGAAAGAATAAAAATAGCTGCAAAGCTATGCAGTGAACGCTGTCTTTGTCTACTACTCTAGTACAAAACAACAGAACCAGCAATAAGCAATCAGAGCAGCAGAGTTTGGGGGAATAAGTAAAACAATGCACATATGAAACGAGGAAATCAGTGAAGTGTCTGCAAATGCTGTTATTTCTTTTAATATAGTAATACAAATTTGTATCTTCAATTGAATCATAAGTGACCAATAGAAAAATAAAGATCAATGAAGACTCTAATGGTAACAACTGAAAATGACTGCAGCTGTATCTTTTGCAGCCTTGTATACAAAATACCCAAAGAATTGCCCAACAGATGCAAAAATAAACAAACTAACAAACGATGAAACAGCTCCCTGGCTGGGCTTTGTCTGCCAAATCTCTGCCTGGAGAGGACTTTTATGTCCATGTAATGAACCCTCAAAATTACGGACTTACAAAGCAAACAGCTGCTTAGCTGTAATGGTAATTACGCTGGTCAGACTGAGAAAACCCATCCTTGAGGCTGCAGCTCAGGGCACCCGACTGGCGCAACACAGGACACAGAGCTGGGACTGAACTGGTGCCACTGCTCGGAGCTTGGCACTGACTCATCCGTGCCATTTGTCACAGGACAGGCTGAAAACCAGGACCAGGCCCTCCTAGGAAGGACTAAAGGCTGAGTGTGCTTGATACAGGCCATGGGGCACCATCAGAAGGTGGTGGGATATCAGAAGTGATCTGTTGTGGCCCAAGTCACACATCCTGTACAGTTTGTGGCAGCTTTTAGCCCACACTGAGAGGTAATGGGGGCCAAGTCCTTCTCCCACTGCCCTCTGAAGGTGACCCCACACTGAGACACCATCTTGGGCTCCACAAGCAGAGAGGTACTCCCCAGTATCTGCAGTATTACAGAAATTATCATTATTGCTCTTCTGTCATCCCAGTGGCCTGTGGACCTTAAAGCACCTCTGGGTGCACTGCTGTCCGTCTCACTGATGAGCCTCCTTGCTCTCCTGGTGGCCCTGGCTCATCTGCTTCCGTAGCACTGGCTGTTTGAAGGGAGAACAGAGTGTGTCCTGTCCTAAGTACTGGTTGTCCTCCTCCAACAAACATTAGAGTTGGGGCAAACCCCAATAAGAACCAGTCAAGTGTCTTTCTCATGGTCATTTGGCAACCTGGGAGTGATCAAGCCTAGAACGCAGGGATCTTGACTCTCAGTTTCCTATTCCAGCTATCAGAAAAGAGCCACTGCTTCCCACAAGTGCTATTTCCCATATTTATCTTGATTGCCTATATTACTATGAATAGTCACCAATAAGATGCTCCCTAAATTCTTCTGCCCATATTATCCAGCAGATGGAATCTGAGATTCCCATTACCACAGATCCTGCCCTGAATGGTGGAGACACCAAACTGAAAGGGACAAATGCTCTGGCTTGTACAGAGCTTATCATTTTGGTACACATTTACCTGAGATAAAATCATCAAGTATTTATTCAGCAGCTGACAAAGGGGACCTCTTGCTAACAACATCTGCCCTGTAATTCCATACTGGCACAACAATTTTTTGGCTCAGAATCCGCGGTGCTAACTGCACAGCACCACCTTGGAGCTGCGGAAATATTCACACCTAAACTGCTCCTTCCAGCTAAAAGACCACTCAGGCTGTAAAAGTTGCTTCAGTACTGCCATGCACAATAGGGTGCTTTTAAACATGTCATCTGCCTAATACATTCTCTGACAGAAAGTGATCTCTGGGATGATACTGGATCATTTCGGTATGAATGCAGTTAAGCACAGCTTGTAAGGGACCAGGACAGCAGTATTTCAAGAAGCAGACAACAGATTAGAGGCAAGTGACAAGGCTGATCTCGGCAGCTGCAATTAACTGTCTTTCCTTCAGTCTCTCCTGCACAGTTGTAAGAGGGGCCGCGTTTTCCTCCTGCTGATAAAGGTTGATTAGCAGTCAGGTGGGGAGAGGCTCTGGGGAAGGCATGACGCATTAATTAAATCACTTCTACCAGCTAAGTGATGACACTTTGATTTATAGCAGAGCTCATTCAACCAGACACTGGCATTTCCTGGGCACCAAGATGAGGAAAAGCCAAGCTGGGAAGCAGGTGGGAGAAGAGGAGGTGTGCATATAAAGGAAAAAGAACAAATTGTGAAGTAAATACCTGCAAATGATGGACTATTTTTGAAAAGGAATGCTGCAGGAGCAGTGGGAATGACCATGAAACACAAGATGAAAATTAGTTAATTTATGTGCTTATTCATTTAATCTGCATCTGTAAGAAAAGCTGCTTTAGGATAGAGTCTTGTAAAATTCTCTCAAACTAAACACAATATATATTATTATTTCATAAGGCACATTTCAACCTGACACACTCAGTTTGTGGCTCCAGACATGAGTCAGTGCTATCTTCAGGCACAACAGCAGCAAGCTCAGAAAGAGAAGGTAGAAATCTCCAGAAGGCAGAGCAGGACAGTGATCCAGGGACCAGTTTCAGATGCTGTGCCCCAGCCCACTCCTGCTGCACCGTCTGACAGGACCGATGTCTCCTAAACACTGTGTTTCAATTTCTCTCTCTGCCAAAGGGCGATAATGTTATTTCATCAACCTTTGTAAAGGGTTACCTTTACCCAACTTAATCTATTTTGTTTAGGATTTTGACATTTGAAAAGGCTAACTTAAACAGCCTTCCTCTTAGAAAGCTTTTCTTTTGGTGACAAGTCTACATATTCTTCCTTGTAAACTCCGTGGTCAAAATCACAAACCTTCAGAAGAGAGAAAATATTTCTACAGCCCAGAATCCAAAATAGGTCAAAGCGTGATTATCAGTACAGCAATATTTCACTCCCTTTTTGGAGTCAACCATGCTTTGGTAATTCTTGAATTACTTTTTTCCTTGAAAGCCTAAGGCAGCATTTTAGAACACCTAGTGCTTAAAATATTACACTTACTGTACAGGCCAGTGGTATTTTCTAGTAAGACACAACTTTGTGTTTTTGAACACAAAGGTTTGTTTGCTCGCAATATTGTATAGAGTGAACATCCTTCTTTTATCTTTTTCTGAAGATATGCAAATATTTAGCAAGAATAATATTGGACTTCTTCAACCACACCAGGCTCAGCCTAGTTTAATAAATGAAGAGGTAAAATTTAAGGAAAAAAATCAAACAATTCGGTTGACTCCAGGGCTGCGTTCCTTTCAGTCTATATTACTATCCTTCTAGGCAACCTGTGCTGCTGGAGCAGGCAGTGGCCTCAGACAGGACTAAAGCCACATCACACGAGCTGCTTGTAAGAAGAGTTAATAAAAAGTGAATTCTTATTCTCTAACCTTAGCTAACAAGCAAGCAAAGGAAAACACAAACTCTCTCTACTCATATGGCTTTCCTAGCAGTGACCAATGGCAAAATTACTGCTCTTATTGTAAATCCAAATTCTGATCAGTAAAAGATCTCATGAGGCCCTTTGCTTGGCACATGCAGCATGTACATTTATCTCATGAACTTTGCTTATCTAAATTGTATTTCTTCTTTCAGCTCAAAGCCTTGCTGTGTCTTCTATAAACAATTTCTAACTCTCAATGCTTCATCTTGTTTAGAAGTGTGATTACTGTTACCCTTGATAGTATCTTGAACTTTCCTAGCACACCCCTTAGGACCTCCAAGTGCTTTATGGCTAATTTACTCTGAGAGTCAGATATGAGAAAACCCTTTCCTGAAGCAGCAGGAACAAAGAAATTTGGGTCATAAAGGAACTCCACAGCAGACCAGCACACAACTCAGTGTTCAACCAATCACACTTGTCCTTGTTAATGTTGTATAATGTATTTGGCTTCTTTTGCATCATCAGCTCTTAATAACAAAAGACTTTATTTAATACTGAATTTGATAGGTAGCTAGGTGGGGGTGGGGAAAAAAGCTGGCTTGCTTTTAAATAGATCCACATGCATCTTCTTTTCATCATTAGAATAAATTTCCGGAGAGGTGAGCAGAGGTTTAGCTGCATGACTCTCATTAATGTTAACTTTATTTCAGTAATGAGGTGAAAGTACAATCACTGGAGCTAATATAATCAGAGTGATGAGACAAAAGTCTGCTGCCGTAAATACTGCTGAGGAAGATGACATTGACAATGCTGATAGGCAAGGAAAAATAGGTGTCGGGAGCAAAATGATGCAGCGAGGGTAAAGACCATGCCTTTAGGTAAAATAGCACAGCTGAAAACTGCCAGGAGCTGCTGCAGTGACGTGAACACCCTGACACTGGTCACAGGGCCGTCTGCAAGGGACTGAGCACAACAATCCTCAGCCTTACTGACTGCCAGAAGAAACTGAGGAAGCAGGGGGCAAACAGTCCCGTGCCCTTAAAAGTCATTTAGGAAGGATAAGGAGAATTAAGTAGTAGTAAAAAGGGAATGTTGGGATAAAACAAAACAGCAGGTGTGGGAAATCAAAAGCTATTGTGACAGCCCCCGAATACAATCCCAGTAATATATTGCACCAGAAAGACCTCAGACAATGAAAAGTGAGGGCACCGTTGTGCCACTGCACTCCATTACTTTAGCTAATAGGATGATCTGAACTGAGCAAGACTGGGAAGATTTTTATAGTAATTAGCAAACCTGTTAGTGCCCATTTTTCTTCTGCACAACACATGAACAAAAGAAAAGCAGACGCAGCTATTAGGGGAAACTAACAGGAAGAAAAAGTGGGAAGGCAGACAATGAGTTGGGTAACTCTGCAGAAATAAAAATAGTAATTACATTTTTTATTACAAAACCAGTACACGAGAATTTTTAGCTTTGCAATAAAAAAATACACTGTAATACTCTAGTAAATATATAGCACATAATCATCCACATCCAAGTACTACTAGTACAACAGGAACAGAGGAAATATAATGTATATATTCACTCTACGTAATTCTTGCAACATTCAGTACCTCTGTATGCAGCTCTGTATGACTTTATCCAGATACCATAAACATAGGGTTGTTTTTTTTTAAATCATGTGGAACTTAATGCGCTGCAAGCTGTTTGTACTGAATCCATGAATTTAACTTATAGCTACAAATGAAGTGCATTTATAATGACGTGAACAAGACGTGCCCTTTTCACTTGATTTCAGTGTCTCGCTGACCCTCTGGAGCAGAACTGCTCTGACCCTGCTGATGCCCAGCAGCAGATCTCGGTGCTAAGAACTCACGCTTTTTGGGGTAAGACAAAGCATATTTGGGTTTGCCATCCTGGCTTGCTGCATTGTCCTAGCCATTGTTATTGCAGAAATCCAACCAGAGCCAGGAGAGCCCTGATCAATATGTCTTTGTTGTGTAGCCCTGAATTAACTACATCTCACTTTCCTTTGACAGCGACACAGATCACAGGCAGCTGCTGCTTCCCCTATGAGAAACACGAATTCTGGAAAGCATATTCATTATCTGGCTGTTAAAAGCAACGGAGCATGCAAGCCTCACCCTGCCTGGGCTACCTGAGACATCAACAGCTCCCTTTGATTAAGTGACTGCCAGCTAGTCACCTTCTCACTCTAACCTTGATGTGGCAGCACTGTGACAAGTGCATACAGTGTAACATCACAAAATGTTCACAAATAGATAGCTTAATTTGCTTTAATAGGCTGGTCCCTTGCAGCATTTCAGTGGCAAACTCTGGGTTTGAGAACAGAATATATCAGCTCTTTACATGAAAATTACGTGTAAGCCAGCTGGCAGGAAGCCAGGGAGAATCCTGATGAGGTCCAAAGCTCTCAGTCTTTACCCAGCTTACAGCACTTAATAAATTCCAGAGGAATTCCACCCGCCCCCAACTGCACCACTTTAAAGTTGCAGGACTCGGGATCTGAAAAACTGACTTTATAAAAATTACAGCTTCTTAATACATCCCCTGTAGCTGAGTATTACTTGTGTACCAAAACCACCCTCAAACCTGAAGGCATTTCCATTTCATAATCAGAAACAACTAAGACACTATAGGTTGAAATTCGATTTTTATTTCACTCATCTTGCAGTTGCTGTCAGTCACCAACTCTCACAATGTTTTCATGGGTCTGAGAATATTTGTGGCTTTTTTTGGTAGCTGCTGGAGTAAGATAGTTATGTAGTTTTTACACAAGAAAGAAAAATTCAACCTCTACAATTGTAAAGAGGAACTCAGAACTCTGAAACTTCATTGGTCCATCTTCAGATGATAAACAAGCATATTCTCACTTATTTTTAAATTTAATATGGTTTTAGGAGTGGACCTGGCATGCAACTGCTGAATATCTAATGTCAGAACTCTCAAAATTTGACACTGTTGTTTGAGTTCATATATCACCAGTAAATCATTTCACTTCCAACTGCCAAGCTTTTAGAAACAGGAATATACAAGGTGCAGGGAGAACCCAGCCTGAATTCAAAAAATAGCAGGACAGGAAATAAGCCTGTTGAGCACTGAGCACTAGTCCTCCCAGACATCATCAAGCAAAGCAGGAGAACACTGTAGATATACATATAGCTATAGATATGATAATTACTTTTCAGCATAGGGCTGGGTTCCCATGCATGGAGATGAAGGTTCATGAGCACAACTTACCTGGGCTCATTTAGAGATAACAACAAAATTTTAAGTACCTACTGAAGAAAAAAAGCTTAACTGATGTTGGTGCTATTTTGGTATTATAAAAAGTTCTAAATATAAACTTATCACAGTAAAGATTCAGATCAGATAGCATGTACACCTTTCCATAAATCATTTATCTCCTGCAAGCAAGCCTCATCTGCTGCTGGCAGCAGGCTGGGATTTTGGAATGAGGACAAACGCTTTCTTTAGCAACATAGGGGTTTTCACTAACTTTCAAGTAGATTTAGAACTCCTGTGGCTGAAAATGTAAATGTATGTTTATCAAAGCAAAATCCATATATTTGAGATGCTTTTGCTC
>VYZQ01014667.1:39131-52924 GCA_013400655.1 Mystacornis crossleyi | reverse complement strand
TCTTCATCATCTTCATAAATGACACAGACACAGCACTCAAAGGAATATTAAGTAAATTTGCCCTGGCACTTCAAAAATAAAAATAATCTCTAAGATTTACTCTCCAAAATGTCTTAATCCCATTTTAACCTTTAAGAGTCTTTTGAATAATCTTGAATAACGATATTTTTCACACGTTTTCCAGTTGTTACATAGGACAAACCTTGCAAGGATTTGAAATTGTCAGGAGATCCAGCATATTGAAGACTTTGGTGAGAATTAAATTTTCTCTGTGTCACTTCCACCTGAGCATTAAAAAACTATGCTAAATAATTATTTTCTTTGTAACCCTAACTTTACTTCCATGGAAGATTTTTAGGGTCTTTTGCTTTCCTTACAGTACCACTCCAAACCCTATAAATTAGTTGGGAATTTTCCCCCTACTCAAGAAGCTCATCTTTCCTATTCAGACAGGTGTAATGTGTCTATTTATGCACTACACCACTAATGAGAAGTCTCCTATTTGTATTGTCAGGGACCAACCCTGCAGTGTTTTTCTGATAGGTGAATAGAACAGAAAACACTTTTAAACACTTTTTATATTTTCCTTATTCTTCCAAGCACAGCAGTTACCTGCAGCCAAATAGTAGCAGTTCTTTATGGGTGTTTGCAGTTTGGGAGGAGCACACAAAGAATCTTTTTACTCTGTTAAAGCTTGGGCAAGTCTGAATGCAATGGTTATTCTCCATAGGGAAGGAAAGCTTCCATATCTAAGATCTTTGAAACGCGAAGCAATCAGAGTAGAAAACACTTGGCATTATGATCTGACAAAAATCAGGCAGAAATATGTGATTTACCTACAAATAATCCTCCTGCAAATTCTAGGAAACAGGCAGGCTTTTTAAAATGTGTGTAGAACGACTTTTAGCTAATATTTAACAATTGGTTAGATATCAGGCTGTGTCCCTTTACCTTCATTCAATACAATCCCATTCTATGTACTTTTAAGGAGCTGTATCATTTCTACAGCCAGACAATAGAGTGCAGATTTATGAACTGCTTTATTAACCATTGGTTGCATCTCTAATACAAGAGCCACCATACCCAGGAGGACTGTTGAAAGATTTCTTCAAAGCTGTCTTGGCATGTCTTATTTACAACAGGGCCTGAGAAGGCAGACTCTTCTCTAAAACATAATTCTGTTCATCTTTATGATAGATAGGCAATACTTTATTATAAACTCAATGAGGCCATGAGCTTTAATCATAATTTGAAAAATAGTGAGAAAGTACAGCTTTAAAGGAAGGGTGTAAAATCACACTGGCTGCTATTATGAGTTCTATCTTCCTGCTGATGCATATACTGAATCCTGCTAACATAAAATCTAGCATACAGTGAAGCAAGCAGGGCTTCCTGCAAAGAATTATTGTTTATTTCATGATTTATTCAAGAAAAAAATACAGCATATGTAATGTTAATGTGTTCAGCAATTTTTATTTCAAAATATTTTAAAGTGCTTTGTGAAAAGTCCATTAATTGATTTTTTCCTTAGATGTAACTAAATGTCCTAAGTAACTAAGGCTTCGTTGATATCAATGAAATTTGCATCAAAAAAATTTTGCCAATGTAAATATTTTGGTTCAAATCCTTTCTGTAGATGTGCTATCAAAACAGAGATGGGCACTTTTATGAGAACACATGGTTGAAAATGTGATAAACATGGGATCAACTTACTTTGTCCCTCCAAAGATTATCAAACTCTAGAAGAGAATAGTTAAATTGCACTAGTGTAAAATTATTGAGCAAAATTAGAGCTTTTAAAATTATATTTAACAGCCTTTTTAATATAAATAGAGGGTATAGTCTTGTGTACTGTATACATCCATTGTCTTGAGTAACACTGTATGTGCAGATATTGTGGATAGTAGCTGTACCTTTCTCATCAGGTTGGCTGTCAGGTGGGACAATGAATATGTGAATAAACAAACAACTCAGTTGCTTACCTTTATGCATACAGAAATCAGTCCCATCCCTCCTTTCCCAGAGAACCATATGTAGCATTGTTTCTAACCTTTATAAAATAGACATACTTCTTGTACAAATAAAGGGGAAGTATTTTTATCCCTTGAAGTCACCCTAATCCTTAAGCATCATTAGATAATTTATCTTTTTTTCTGGCAGGCTCAGAAGATGGAACTTTATTTTAGTATATAACTTCAGTCAGAATCTGAGTTTTTCCACTCTCACTGCAGAGTTGTTCACTCACGGAGTTGTCGCAGAAGGTCCATTAATGTCAGCTGTTTTTGCAGCATGAAACTGTGCACTGAGATAACAATTGTTGGCATCTGTCTCTGCCATCAGTTACAACACTTGAGAATCATCAAAACACAAAACCTCTAGAGGCTGTATAGAGCAGCAGCAGCAGCTACATGGGTATATATAAATGCATATAGAATTGTGCCTAGTGCTCGCTCAGGGCCTTATGATTTTCAGACACTGATCACTGTTTTCCTGCAAAGCTACAAAGTGAAAATGATGTGAATGAAATGTGAAAGAGAAAGGAATCTGCAGATAATCAAACAAATTCATAAAAATTCTCTCTCTCTCCATTTTACCCTGCTTTTTTCATGCGCACACTTAGACACATGCCAGTTACTTCTTTTTTTAGTTGGATTTACCAGATTATAAAATACATATGCGTTCTGACAGCATTTTTTTTTCTTTTTCTTCCTGTGGTAATAGAATGTCTAATATAATGAATTCAGACCTTATATAAATATTTATATAAATTTATGCATTGCACTAATAATGGCTTAGCATAGTGCACTGTCAAAATTATGCCAGTGTACTTTGTATATTATATAGAGACGTCATATTTTTACTGAGGTGATTTTTTTGCAGTGTCACTGGATTTTACAGCCAAGCAGACAACCTGCAGAGAAGATTGTGTGTCCAATTAACCCCTTTTAACTCTATGCAATTACTGTTCCCATCCATTATGCTTTTGATGAAGAACAAGCATTAACAATCACACCACGATCCAGTACAAAATGAAAACTTTAGCAGCAGTAGTGTCACAGCTGCCAGGATATAAGAAAATCATGAGAATAAGATATTGAGTTATCATACCACCCAGCACAGAATTTTTACAAAATGAAAGAAGGTATGCACCACTGGGCTGATTGTTTGGGCAAGCAAAGAGGGAATGCAAGGAAAATGAGCTTCAGTCTGTAGCTCAGGCACAGGCTAAATTGCTTGCTCTCATAAATTCAGCTATATTAAATCTAACTGCTAACTTAGATTCATGCACCGTTAGGTAAGTATTGCACTGACCCCATCAGAACCCAGAACAGTAAATGCCCCAGGACATGACTTCTCGGACATTCTTTATGTGCAATGAGTTGAGCTGCTGAGAACAGAGTATATTAGAAAAGCATCCTTACAAATCCAAGTCTTGTTTATTTTTCCAGCACAGTTCTCAGTTTCTGAGGGTAATCTAACCAAAAGCCAACATTTATCTAAACACAAAATGGACTTAACTAATCTCTTATGTAAGACAGTGTTAGAAATACACTGCTTCCTTTGAAACCAGTATGAAAAACAAGGTTCACTCCCCTGTGAGAATTTAAAAATTTAATAAAAAAGGACAGTAATGGACAAAAACAATAAAGCAAAAGTTACAGCGCCAGGTACTCTTGGCTTGGAGCCAAGAGCACACCTGCCATTTTGGAGACAGTCTTTACATACCTTTACTATTAATGCATATTCATAAACAATTATACATATTCATACTTTCCCCCAAACCAGTTTACCTTTTCTAGGAACTCTTTTGCGTGGTCCCTCCTTGAGTCCGCCTTTTTAGAGCATGCACATTTCTTGTCTGTGGTTTTGGTCAGTTTTTATTATCACCTCCTGTTTGGGCCTTGGTCCATGATGTTCACAGAGGGTATTTGCTGATAGCTGCAAGTCAGCAGCAGGGGTCTTCATCTTACATTCATTGAGTGTTATCCAACCAGCTATTCTAACCAATTGAGTGTTAACCAATATCAGCTATTCTACTACAGAAATAAAGGCATTAGTTATTGTTACAAAAAAACCCTATATCTTTATAGCAAAGCTATTTTAACATTATACAGCATCTACTTAATTATTTGCAAAAAGCCAATATTATAAAATGCATTTATAACACCAGGGTGCAGGAAAAGAGTAGCAAGTAAATAGAAGTTCAGCTGGTTTTTTTCTGACTTTAACAGTAAAAAAAGAGATATATGACCTAAGAATGAGAGTCCAAAAACTCTCTGTGAACCCAGGCTGTTGGCAAATATACTTAGCAATTTGAGGGTCTTGGACTGAAATCTTGGGTGTGGCACACAGTACTACTAAACAACAAGGCAGAAAGTGTGACCAGCTGAAGGACATCTCCACTGTGGCCAGTATTTTCAGTATACCTCATGCTGATAGGTCAGGACCAGCAGAACCACAGCTGACACTTTCATTGTGCTGTCAGGAAATGATGCTGCAGGAAAATCTGCAGGAAATCTACAGGAAATCTCTTTTACACATAAGGTGTGGAGATTTTTGTGAAATTTTAGAAAGACTGACAGGAACCAAAGCCATTGAAGGCATGTTGCTCCATAGAAGTACCAGAACATTTTTGGTACTTCTCTTCCTGTAAAATCAGCTGACCAAACCATCTTGCCCTGTAGCTGTACGACCAACACACCTGGCACAAAGGAAAACTGCAGTAGTATATGCTTAGGAGCAGAAGCGTAATTTTTTTTTTTTTCTGAAAGTACTTATTAGGTACTGTATCAAACTGAATGAAGTTAAAATCTTAGAAACAAACAGAAAAACCTAACTATAGCAGTCTACAAAAAATACTTTGCAAAGCAGAAATGGTTCAGCCATTGTACAACAAATAAAGCAAGTAAGTAAAGGCCTAAAAGCAATGAGATCTACTTGGCGCAGAAAGGCTCCACTTGAATCCGAAAAAATGGTATCAGCTAAGTAGAATTATGCATAAAAATATATAATTATTTGCATGACATTTTCTGGTTATCGGAAAAAGAACTGCTAGGTTTATGGAAACTGTAGTTGCCACTGGTTGCACATTCCAGGGAACATTCTTGGTAAACCACAGCTTCTGCTCAACTAGAGCAACATCAGAGAGACAGAAAGACTTTAAGAAAGCCACACATGGAAGTGCAATATGAGCCTGGAAAATAAAGACCTACTTCGCTGATCTCATACAGATTTGCAGAAAACAGGAAGAGCAGAGAAAAAAATAAAGAGAATGGATGAAAAGCTAGCAGAAATTAAAAAATGCTGCATGTTAGGTTGTAAAAAAAAGGAGTAAATAGGGGGCTTGCTGACTTGTTCAAAACCAGTTTCTGTTGACTTTGGAAAGTAGATTGCAGACTGCTGATGGAGGCTGGCTTATACAAAAAAAATAAATACAGAGTCTCAGTGAGGGAAATGGTCACAGCACCAGCCTGAGTGTTTTCAAAAAGCATTTGGACAATTCTCTCAGGCATATGTTGTGACTTTTTGGGGATGGTGCTGTGCAGGGCTGGGAGTTAGACTTGATGATCCTAGTGAGTCCCTTCCAATTCAGTTTATACTGTGAGTCTGTGAAAGTGCATCTAGAGAATAAAGAGAAGCATGAACAGAAGTAGCTTATTTCACAGCTGTATAGAAGATGGACAATACTTACACTGAAACAGAAGTTACACTTCAAGCTTTCATATATTTTTAGGCATATTTGAAGTCTCACCTGAGTTATATATTGTATAACTGTATATATATTATATATTATATATATTGTTGTAACTGTAGGATAGGTGCACCTTAGGATAGTCTGTGCGCAGACTTGAGTANTGTGCGCAGACGAGTATTTGAGAGCAGTGTATTTTTGAAATGCTATTGATAAATCCTAGTTATTTCATCTTATCCCAAGTGGCCCACTCTTCTGTGAGCAGGCAAACCAAAGCAACTGTTAAAATAAGACTTTTTTCCAAGGAGAAGGAAAAAAAAAACCAACCATGGATAACTAGCAGAAGATAAAATTTTAATTATTAATTATAATTGTTCCCTTTTTTCTTTTTCATTTCCTTTATTTGATTTTTAATGTACTGAAAGAGCTGTCATTCAGATAAATAAATTTCATTCAAATATATAAATTGGCCAAAATCTTAGTAGTCAATGCATATAAATAACCAGTTAATTCAAAACTAAAATAAAATTTTAAAACCTGCATATGCCTTGTCAGGTAAACTTTAACTGATCATCTCTTTCATAACTGTGCCTTAATTAGATTGTAAGAGCTTCAGGGATGGTATTAATTTTTTTATAAATTTAAAGAACTTGTCCTGCATACTAAATAGACCTTCAGCATAGTACTGTCACTTGTATTAGCAAGTGGCACCAGTATTAATTACCATAATAAATGGAAGCTTTTCTTGAATTATATTTTAGAGCCTCACAAGCCTGAAAAAAAAAAAAAAACAGGCAAATCAAAGTAGAATCAATGATGGGAATCTGGACATTTTTTACTCCCACTGAAATCAGCCTCTGCAGGCAGGAGCCTGAGTTCCTTAGAAATTACCGAGATGTCTAACAGTGCCTAACAATGCTCTTTTTTGCTTAGACATCCACTTTGTTTGAGTGTTGTCCCTCGACAAAAAAAGATTATTCTGACAGATCAGTATCACGAGATTATTTTCAGCTCTCAGCTAAATTGGTATTCAGGGAGCTTGTGATTCACAAGGCCAGCACAAAGTTACTTTGATAGTCCCTGGAACGAGTTACTTAGATGTAAGAGATGACAGTAAAGCGAAGTCTCTCTTCCTCAGTGAAATGGACAGCAAATAGGTTGTGCAGAGTAAAGTACAAGTCTTTTGATAGCTTCACTGTCTTGCAACTGCCCCAAGTGTCAGACACTGAAATATTACAGTTTATGACTTAAACATTTTCATGAGGGACTTCCAAAACTGTATTACAATAGCTGCAGAGAAGACTACCACACCCTGAATGGGGCTCTGAGAGGCCCTGGACCGCTCGCTGATAAAGATAAGATAAAGTAACAGCTCAGGGCTGGAGACATTCACAAAGCACAAGCTTAACACTTCAGGAGTGGAGATCACTGCCCCAGGGCTACCAGCTGCCAGGCTCGCACAGACCCTTGCATCAAAGGGTGNCCCTTCTGGGTGTAAACCGGATCGCAACACCAAGAACTGCAAAGGTAGGATGTGCTTCATGTTACACTCTTGGTTTCTTTGCAGCTGCATTTCTATTTCATTACATAATTTGTACTTTGGCACTAGAAAAAGATTATAAATGAAGTGTTGCTTTCAAAGTTTCAGACATCGAGATTTTTNTGAAGGACAGAGGGGGTGACATGGTCCATCAAAGGCCTCCCACAAAGGGATCCTCAGACCCTGCACCAGAGATGATGCAACAGACCCCCAGGGTTGCAAGGGAGAGGGTCAAACTGGCCCCTGCAAGGGAGACGTGGGTGTTCCCACCTGCCCAAATGTATATTAATCCACGGGATTCTATACTCTCCAGCGTGTGGCGAAGTGTGGCGGCAGCATGACTTTCACAAGTGCAAAAACCTGTCCCCTTAGAAGTTGGTCAAACTATTAATTTTATGGCAAAGACAACAGAGTACAGTAAAACCTTTTCACAAAGCCAGACAGCTTAACCTAATTAAATGGCTGTTTTGACAGGTGGTTTAAACTGGAATGAATGCCATTGAGAATGGCTACAGAGCCATATACGATGAGTGTCTGTGTGTTTATGTGTGCAGGTGAAAATGTGACTGTGCGGGGGGGTGACAATAGATCTGTGTTCATAAAGTATTTTTTTCTCCAAAAGCTGCAGCTGTTCAAGATTTATAGATTTATTTCAATTAATTATGTTAGATATATTGACTCAGGTGAATGACTACACCTGGACTATAGTAAAAGAAAGATGTTTATGGAGGTCTGTGACGTCATACATCGAGAGATATGAGATGCACATTTTAAAAGTGGAAACGAGCCTTGTAGGAAATATATAAACATTGTCCTAAGGGATCTGATTTCTGGTTCTGCTCAACATCACAAAAGATCTTTGCCTCAGTAAAATGGAGCATTTATAGTAGGAACTAATGAGCATTCAGGTCTCCAAAAGCATGCTGAAAAGGCTCTGAATCCATCAGAGTTTCAGCAGTTTGGACAGCAAACCAGATTAGCAACCTTGATCCTACAGGCAGAAGACCTCTCCTCATCCATCTCCTGCCTGCCTGAATTCCTAGGCCCTCCCTCCTGGAACTGCTACCTATGTACGCAATGGCATGCAGAGAGCTAGCCAGATGTAGCTGCAAAACCAGCGAGGGACTTAGGGCCTGAACTGCTATGTGGTCTCTCTATTCAGTGCTGTTTAATTCAGATGACATCTTTATTATTTTACCTTTACAAGTCAAGCCTTGTGTAGTTTCATAAAGTAATTTCACACTCTTTATTGTCCTCCAGTGGCAAGAAAGAAATTTTTCTATACTTTCCCCTACGCATATTTTCAAGGAAGATTAAGTTTTTTTAGAGTATGATGATTCAGTATCAGAACACACTGCAGCTAGGTAGCCTGACAAAACTATGGTGTGATTTCGGCTGAGTTCACCTACAGCACTAAGAAAGGTGAAACTTTAAAAGTCATGCTGACACTATCAGTGAAAACCACACACCATGGTAATCAACCGTCTCACCATTCCTTCATGCTTCTTAATCTGAATGAACCTACTAGATGTCTCTGTGGCTGTGTCTCACTTCTGCCCTGAGATGTGCTTAGCACTACAGTGTACCAATGAGCAGCTCTCCGAAGATCTCAAGGGACTCAGAGACCAATGAATTATATTAATATGTGACTGTTTTTTGGCCATGCAAAAATGAGAATTATACAAGATCATTCAGACAAGCATTCTGAAATGCACAGGAAAAAAAGGGTTAAGTAACCTAGGGAAAATTTTTCATCTGGTCAACTGTAAAAATATCACTTCCAGGTATCAGCCATAATTCATATGTACAGAAATCCCACTTATGTAGTATTTAATAAGCTAAACATATTTTGCTGAATGATTTCTAAAAAAGCAAACCTAAAGTATAAGGAAGTTTATCAGGGCATTTTACGTCTAGAAAAAGGTTTAGTAAGAGCAGTATCAGATTATCTAGAACATTTCACTAAGTTTCAGAGACTTTGCAAACCACATTAAAACAGCATGGGAAGCCCGGTTCCAGCCACTCAATCTTAGGTCTTTATCAGTTCTGTCAGATAATGGGAGAATTGCAATGGTGGAAATGGCCTGTGAACTTCTAACCAGAAGAACTATTCACTCATTTGTGAATTACATGTTATATGTCTTTTAAGTTATTATCAAATTGGTAATTACTAGGGAATGAAGTCCAACAAATTAGAGATATATATAGAAGTCAGAGTAAAGACATATGTTGTACAAATGATTAAAGGGAGGAAAAAAAGTAGACTTATATTAAGCAAAGCATGGTAAAGTCTCATAGAGGAAGAAGATTCTGTATTTTAGATATTTGATTTACATGTACCTATAAAGCTACCTCATTTTATAACTATATCTGTATATTTTGCTCTTTGTCTAGCTATTAATCATTTTGTTCCACCTCACACTGCCATTTGGCTTTCCTCCAAGATATTTCAGCCTTTTTTCTCTGTGTGTCTGTGAAGATAAAGATAATTTATATTAAGAGGCAAAGTTTCCATGTTCTTTTCATGATAATAGGCAGCACCCATTTTTCACTCAGTGTTGTGAGACCTCTAATAATAACATCAGAAGAAAATCCCAGAAAGACAATATGTTTGGGAATCTAAGTTTTACTGTATCTTGATTGATGAAATAGATGACCACAAACCAGCAACAGGGTAAAAAGCCCAGATATTATCTATCATTATACCTGTATCCAGGAAACCCTGTTGTCCACTTCAGGGACTAGAAAAAACTTTGATTTTTGTTCAAACTTGGCTGAGGTTCACGAGCAACTAATTGTCCCAAAACAATTTTTGCTAGAGCAGACTGTCAGTTAGCTATGTACAGGTTCTTAGGAGTAATGAGTGCTCAGGGAAAGCAAAAGCTAAGACAGGAAGAGAGGATAAAAAGGGAGAAAGGCAGAGTCAGGGTTCTGAGTCCCTCCCAACAGGGGTACAAATCATGGTTACCAACAGGATCCGCTGTTTTACTGCCAGTGCTTGTGGAGTTAACTGAAGTAATCCCAAAGTATGAGAAAGCTGCCAAGGAGTACTGGAGATTTTCAGTTCCTATAGACTTCAAATAATAACAGGGAAATTTCAGGTCAATAAGGACTTGGAACATAATGCATTTAGTGACAAATTAATGTAGAAAAAAAAAAGGGTCTCCTGTATCACCTACAGTAAAGGTGTAAGCTGTGTTCTGTTTTCCATGCCTTCAGGTTCTGCTGGGAACAAAAATAAGAAGGTTTCACTGCACAGGGAAAGGCTGGAACCCATTGGAATCTTGGCAAAAACGTAAGGAAAAACAAATTTAAAGTGGAGCAGGGCCAAGGCCAGAACTGCAGGTTAAAGGTCTAGAGAAAGGACATTCAAGGAGACAATACAAATGGTTGACCTTGGACTGCATTCAGCTTGCCCAGGAACTGGTCTGTAATCAACCAAATGTCATTTTTTGTCTGCAGTTAACTCTTAAGGCCAGAGGTACTACAGTTTTAAAACAATTCACTGGATGTACCCCTTCAACATAGTTTCAAGCATGTCTTTTCATGGTCAATCTAAAAGAGCCCTTAAAAATTTGCCTCCATAACACATTTTCTTCAAGGGATGTGAAGAACCATCCTACACATGGTGTTTAACATGACTCTTTGTGGTTTTTATTTTATCATTGTGAAAGAGCTGTGACTGTTCTGTGGTTAAGAAGGGTCACAGGCTTGATTTTCTGCAAGCCATCTTTCAGTCAATCTATTTTGAAACCTGGTCCAAACCCAATCTTTCTGATATTTAGCATGTCCCATCACAGCTTCTCAGAATAATAAAAGAAAAATCAAGAAAGGAATNTAAGTTACAAAGAAATGCCTTTTCATATATATAGTGCAACAGTTGAAAGAAAAAAATCACCTCTGATATAATGGACCTGATTTTCTTTTACGCAGTTCTGGCAGCACAAAAAAAATCTTAGAGTGGGCATAAATTTTATTTAAATACACTTTAGGGTTCCAGAATCTGTAAAAGGGTCTTTATGTAAACAAGAATCAGGGCCAATGTGTTTCAGGATTGTGCCTCTTTGGAAATCTTTTCTATACCTAAAGACCTCATATTTTGACATCTAAGACTACTCACAGATTAAGGGTGTGAGGCTCTCACTCTGAATCAGCAATAACTGAAATCATCCACTTACATTTAACAGCTTATTTCCATTACAGTTTAAAAGAAATGGCAAAAAATTGGGCAAGTAGACCTGAAATTTCCAAGGCAGTAGGAAAAGGAGGAGATTAATTTAAAAAAGAATAATAATCAGCAATTCTGAGTTTCTTAACACACAGGTACTGACAATGCTTCTGCCATTTCCCATACTACTGCCATATTAATGTTTTCTATCGACACTTTCATGATGATAAGTGGGAAAAAAGATCAATGGAAAGAACTGAAAACTTTCCCAAAACTCATAACTCTTTCTGGGAATAAGAGAAACTTCATAATAGCCCTGGCGAAAAAGTATTCTTTTCATGAAGCATTGAAGGGCACATGGTGAGCAACTATAATAACTGAAATTTATGAAGTACCTTTTCTTTATCACCTCATAATTCAAATTGCATTGTAGCCACATTGAGTTCTGAAGGTCTTTCTTCTGTTGTGAGGGACAAGAATGATCATTCTGATAAAATGCAATATTTATGCATTTTAGCTTATTTGATTTTAACAACACCTGAAAACATCACTAATTATTTTCTCTTAATAATGCATATGTTGATTTTTATTCATACTGACCTGTAAGGTATGCAATCAATTAAATTTTTATATGGGTTTTTTCCCAGGCACATCTCCTCAGCAGAATGAGTGGGTGTGTTTCTCACATGATAGAAACACTGATCTACCGAGAGTTTTTATTTCACAATTGTTAAATGAATCATATTTACAAGACTGATATAAAACATATTAACTTTTTCAAGGAATAATTTTGCCATAAATTTGGAATAATTATGATTAAAAATAAATGTGCTCTTATATTAAAAAAACCCAACAAAAATAAACAAAAAGTAAGAAATGCAGCTCAAAAGGATACCTGACAGAGTTAAAGACTTAATATATTAAAGAACTTGTTAATTAGGGGGTACTTGAGAGTACATGATGAAACTAGGAACATTTCATTTCTAAAACCACACTTCTGAATCTTACCCATGGTTTTCAGTGCGAGGAATGGCAGCAGTGGTTGCACGAAGGTAATTGAGGTGGCTTATGTGAAATTAATCATGTTGTCTCATCAGGGAGTGAATTCACAAGGGCCTTGCATTCCAGTAACAGGCTTATCTACCACCTCCAAACTACTCAGTCAAACATCCAACTGTAAAGCATCTGCAGTAAGATCCCAAATGCTGGACCTTGGCTTCTCTTGTGAAGCATGGGGAGAGACATCTGTCACCAAGTCACAGTGAGATCTGTCCTGCCCATTCATCTTTTTCCTTCACACAAAGGTCCAAGTGGGAAAAGCCTGGGACAGCAAATAAAAACTGCTCTACCTTTAGTTGTAGAGTTAGACTTCAGGTTAAAAGTAGGGCTACTGTTGAAAAAAATAGAAAGTCTAGAGCTCCAGCTGGATCAGAGCTGGAAAGTGAATGCCAAACTCTTGGACTGACTGCAAAAGAAAATGTCCTTTGGAAGTCCCTTCTGTGCTCTGCCCTTCCTCCAGTTGGAGCTTTTGGTTTTCTCTCTCTCAGCCCAAGCCCTAAACCTAACGGAGGGAGAACCAATGTTTTCTCAGATAAAAATGTTAGGGTTGGATTGGGAGAGGGAAGGAAACCCATGGATAGAATGGGTCTAAGAAGAAGTTTGTCAGAGTGACAGCTTCTGTGTGTTAATCTTGTCTGTTTGGAGGCCTTAAGCCATCATAGAAATGGCTTGACTCGTGTGGAAAGAGTATAAATTGCATGTCATTTCTATAGCCTCTTACCCTTATTAGTGTAGGCTTAGCAACACACTCCTTTCACATGGTTTCTAGGCCGGAACTGGCTCATGGCAGCTGCCTTAATGCTCATGGAATGGACACGATGGCTTTCTCTGATCCTTCTCTACTTACCCTCTATACTACCTCATAAAGCGGAGGTAAACTCCAACATTTCATTAAAAAAATGAAGAAAAATCTGATTTTATTGCACAATTGATGTGAACTAGCTTTTATAATGCAGGTTTGCTATGTTGGAAATCGTTTTCATGTTGATTGATGTTCTTCAGGAACCTGATGGACATGAAGAATAATATGGCCGACTGTAAAAATCTGAAGATGTACAGAACACAAAAATTTGCAGAATACCCTTCAGACAACTATAAAACAGGGAAGAGTACTTTCTGCCATTCAGAGCAATATAATTGCTTTTGCTTTAATAAAGTGTCTTATCTCAAACTAAGACTTGTGTTCCATCCTATTATCTGTCCCCTGTTCAGCTGTGAAGGTGTAAGGCCCCAAAAACTGGCTCAATAAGCCTCTTAAAAGAACTTAGAGGGTTTTTTATGTACTCTGAGTTAGGGAGAAATACCAACAAGATACTCTCAAGAGGCCATAACAA
>VYZQ01014667.1:15938-27801 GCA_013400655.1 Mystacornis crossleyi | reverse complement strand
TCTTTATCTGTTTTTTAAAAATTTCTCCTTGTTTTCTCTCTCACTTTCCACTCAGAAAAATAGTTTCAGAAGGCAATTATAGTTGATACTTGTGTTTCATATTTGTTACACTGTAGTTAATCAGATTCATATTCCCATTAAAACCACATAATCAGATCCTGTCTAATTTTGACTGTAGTTCTCTGTTGAAATTTCACCCTGTTTTTGTTCAAACTCAGTTAGTTTATTGACATTCTCTGAAACTTTTGTATTTCCTGACTGAAGGGCATTGAACGAATTATTATTTATGATTGTAATTTTCTCTGCCCAGGATGTGATTGGTTTTTTGACACATATTCCATAGTTATAAGCTGGAACTACAATGGTTTATCCTCCTGCTAATTTATTTCTGTATTTCATGTGATAAGATAAATTATTCTCACATGTGATTAATTAACTCGTTATAATGCAAGTTTATTACACAGGTATCTTGGATAGAATGTGCAATATATTTTTACATCATGTATGTTGCATGGAGGCAGAAGATATAACCTGCATCATCCACTTTTTTTCCCGAAAAGCATCCTCGTTCTTCTGGTGGTGCTTCTCAGTCACCTAAATCATATTCAGACTACATAGTATCTTATTTTTCTCTGTTAAATCTCAGATTGGCAATCAATATAATGAAAACTAAATTCTCAAGGGCCCTATCTAGACTCATGTCCATATCATGTAATTAACTAACATGTTTTGAACAATTACACTGTGGAAGGTATTATTATTATTAAATCTGACCTGCAGCTATGTCATTAAGCTTTCTGTGGACAGCTTTTCATGCTGCAGGTGATGCAGCTGAGAGTGTACAGATCTACAGGAACTTATCTGTAGTGTTTGATTATGTATTTTCTGGCAGTTCTTTTATATTTTCCACTTTAAATGAGTTTTTGCACTTGAAAAGTCATTATAGTTTTTTCTGGAAGGGATATGTAAGCATATCTGCCTGCCTGTCTGCACTAGAAAATCACTGTGTAATTCAATAGTATTTACTCCTAAAAGATTTTGAAGGATTTTAAAGCTAGAAACATTTTATTAAAAGTGCATTTTTCAAGCAGAAGAGAAATCTATTAAAAAGCACCTCAGCTATTTGAATGGGTTCAATTATCAATTTGCCCACCAGTTCAATTACAGACTGATGTTATCAAGCACCGGGAAAATAGGTTGGATGCAGCACACATTTTGTAGCCATATGTACTCATATACTTTTCAAATGAAAGCTAAGAATATCCTGGAGTAACTGAATATTCATTACTATAGCATGTTTCTCTATTCTCAGATATATAAAAGTTACTTATGAGTAGGAGTTGAAAATGTGAACAGCATTGTACTTGATCTGCTACAGTAGAAGTCACTGAATGTTTAACTATTGATTTCAGGGCAATCAGAGACCTACACTTCACGATTTTGAAAATCCCATCTTACCCAAGTTATTTTTTCTCTATTTCCAAATATACATATTTTTTAATGTATATTATATCCCATTTAATATGGAATGCTGATTCTATAACCTGTCATTGGATGTAGGCCTGTTTCCAAGTGTTTCTTTTTTGAGCTGAGTATTGAAAATGAAGAAAGGAAAGTTATCTCAAACTTATCTATCTCTTATGAGATTTTAAATAATTAATTTTCTCAAATTGTCCATAGAGCTTCTCATATACTAGGACTAGGAATCTAAATCATTGATTTCTTTAAATTTTTGATGACTTAAAGAAGTTTTGCATTTGCAAGAGCCTGAAGGTTATCTTAAACAATTCATAGATTAAAATTCCTAAACAACCACTTATCAATTTTTCTAGCTTATACGTGGAAAATAAATTTGAAGCCAGACAGAATATTTGCATTTTCAAAAGTGCCAATTTTGATGCAGGACCCCTGATGCAGGCTGCCCCAACCTCTCTGTTGGTATTGTGGTGGTGGTGTCAGCAGATGATGCCTCCTTGGGAGGCTCTGGCTCAGTAAGGCTCTCCGAAGGGGATCTTAGAGGCATAATTCAATTTTATCCATGATTATAGACTCAAGAGCAGTGTTATTTGAGGATCAAATATTACCCATGAAAATTCAGAAAACTCAAAACAGTCTACTGATGGTGAAGTTCAAGATTATAATTTTGTCCATTTTTTTAGAGTTCACAAACTCAGTAGGGAGGATGGGCTACACGGCCCTACCTGTGGACTGGCTGCACCTGCGAGGCCAAATACCATCATGGTGAGAACAATTTCAGTAGGGATCCCTTGCAAAAAAAATTCCTCAGGGCCAGCATTTGCCCAGTTTGTCCAGCCACTGATAGAAATATCACACAGTAATTTCAGTGTAACCTGTGAGGTTCTGGGAGTTGTGATACCTCCCATGGCAGACCAGTTCTGTGCTCACACTGTAACAATTGCTTTCTTTCCTGCTGGGAAAACATTTGGGTAATGCCATGAAGACCCACAACCATGAAACAGGTGAAACTGGGTGACAGGGTCAGAGGCAACTGCGACAGCGCCATGGTTCAAACTACGACAGAGGAGGGATGCTCTTGTGTTACTCAGGAAAGGATTTTCAGCACATACATGCTGTGACAACCTCAAAGTTGTAACCCAGCTAGCAGCTAAGACCTGATGAGAATCATAGTTGCTCCCACACTTTGTGCTCCTACTTCCCCAGAGACACAAGGAGGACAGCAGAGAGTGAGTAAGCAGCACAAATCTAGTCTTCAAAGCATGCCTTTAGAGGAAGGAAAACAAAAATCTGATGAAATGAAATAGATTTTAAGGAACTTTCATGATTTGAGGCAGATGGAAAGGAAGAATTAATTACACTAAAGAGTAGACTAATTTCCCAACCTGTTAATCCACAAGCAACAAATCTCATTAAAGAGAACTGGAAAAAATCCAAATTAAATAACACTTTATAACATTATTAATACTTTAGTGGACATCTGATTTTACTTCATTTTTTATTGCAAGAACTTTCTGTAATGTCAGATAAGGCAATAGAATTAATAGTAACTCTCTGGTAATGTGATAAAATTCTGTGACATTTAATGAAGGAAAATAACATAACTTGTCTTGTTTCTGAGGGAAATAACTGAGCTTTAATTATAGTATGTGTTACTAATTATTCTGGCAGAGAAAAATATTGCCAGCATGAAGGACTGATATACGAGGATTATTCCTTAGAAGGTCATGAAACAAACGAAGTCTCCACAATTTCAGCTCATGGTAGCCTTTGTCTTTCTTTTCTTTCTGGTGTCTTGAACCTTCAAAAATCCTAGTTTTTAGTTTTTATTTCTTTCTCAAAGAATGTAAAAAGAATTGTGAAATGCATTGTATTGCAGGAACCAAAACAGAATGTTTATCAGACTCATGTCAAGCTCAAAATAATAGGCAGCACCACAACAATCTCCTGGCTTTGTACACGTCATCTCTATTGTGAAGAAGGCATTTTCAGGTTTGTTAATTATGCCACAAACATACTACTATGCAGAAGTGTCATACTTCAGTCTTTATTTTCCTAACCCTCATTCCTCAGTCTCTTTAAAACTATGAAAAGCATTTTTATTGCTTGTTAAAAAGGATAACCTTTTACCCTCAGAAGGACCCTTATCATAAATCTACTCAAACAAGCAAAACTAGTGGAAAATTTGTCTATAATTAGTCTTATTAATATTATTTCTGTGAAAACAATTTCGTAGAACTCATATAGACACAAGAAATGGTATTATCCACTTATACAAGGTACCTCTATTTGTCCATATAAAAATTCAATAATTATCATTACTTTTAGAAATAAAATTAACTTGCTCTTTGGTTAATTCAGCTCATAGTTCCTCATTAAATTAGATTTGCTTGGTCTAAAACTACCAAGGGCGTGAGCTTACCCCATTTAGATAGAAGCCAGAGTTGCTGTCAGTCACAGTTTTATCTCACCAGAAGTATTCTGCTTCAGTCTTACAGCAGGTTCAGCCCCTAGAGCAGCCCAACAGAATGGTATTACTTGTACTGCTAGAAGTGTTACACTTATGAAAAGATGTGCAGAATATGGGTCATAGCTTTAGAATGTATAGGAGGTAAAGACTTGTTCTAAAAACAGAGAAAAAAAAGTTTATGTCTAGTCAACACTCGGCATAATAAAAGAAAAAGTTATTCATATTGAAAGCTGTATGACAAATATCTCAGAGGAAACAGCAGTAGGTAAACCATTTTTCATTTGCAAACAGAAAATAGGAAATTTAATAATTATTTAAATTATTAACACACTTCTTGTTTTGTCTGCCACTATTTCTTCTTTGCTAAATCCAGAGTAATATTAGATATAGTGAAGAACTTACTACCTATATTTCCTGTTTCTGCACTGGATGTTAAATTTATATATTTGATGCAACATTTTTTAACACACTTGGCATGGTGGGTTGACCCTGGCTGGACACCAGGTGCCCACCAAGCCACTCTATCAAATCTCTTCACAGCTGAACAGGGGACAGAAAATATAAGGAAACGTTCAAGGGTCCAGATAGCTACAGATGGACATAACTAGCCAATTATCATCACAGGCAAAATGGCCTCAACTTCGGGAAGTTAGTCTGATTTATTATCAATCATATCAAAGTAGAATAATGAGAAGTAAATCCAAATCTTAAAAAACACCTCCACACCACTTCCTGTTCCTTCTCAGGCTCAACTTCACTCCTGATTCTCTACCTTTTCACCCCCAAGTGGTAGAAGAGGATGGGGAGTAGGGTTGAGGTCAGTTTATCATACATCATTTTTTCACTCCTTCATTCTCAGGGGTAGACTCCTTGCACTCTTCCCTTGATCCAGCAAGAGGTGCATCCCACAAGAGACAGTCCTCCATGAAATCTGCAATGCAAGCCCTTCCAATAGGCTGCAGTGAAGAGGTCCTCCCCCGTGGGGAAGATGAGCATAGGTGGATGCTTGGCGGGGCACAGGGTTTCTCTCTCCCTGTTCCCTTGGTCATGTATACCCCAAATCCTGTCCCCTATTGGTCACTTTGAATGTAGCCCGTGGGAGTTCTGTACTTAGGGGAGTGTCCACAGGACTCTCAGGCAGTTGTTCTGGGGCACTTGTTCTTGGGAGCGCTCGCTGTTGGAGTCCATGCTGGGCTCCAGCCATGTGTAGCTGGGAGAATAAAATCTGAAAATATCTACCAAATATCGTCTCCTTGATTCTTCCACAGGCCAAGGCTGCCTCCAGGGAGGTTTGCAGAAAACCCCACTGCAACACTGCAGTTCTTCCCATGGGCTGCAGCTCTTTCCACACTGCTCCATCATGGGTTCTTTCCACAGGGTCCTTCAGGAACAGCCTGGGTCCCAGTGTGGGTCTCCCATGGACCACAAGTCCTGCCAGCAAACCTGTTCCAGCATGAGCTCCTCTTTCCATGGTCCTGCCAGCAGCCCGCTCCAGCACAGGCTTCTCATGGGGATGCAGCCTCCTTCGGGCATATCCACCCAGTGTGGCATTCTCCAGGTGCTGCAAGTGGCCTCTGCTGCCCCATGGTCCTCCACGGCTGCAGGGGCACAGCTGCCTCACCATGCTGTTCACCAGAGTCTGCAGAGGAACCTTTGCTCTGGCACAAGGAGTACCTGCTCCTCCTCCTTTTTCACTGACCTAGGTGTCCACAGAGATGTTTCTCTTACATATGCCCACTCTCCTCTCCCACTGAAGATAGGGAGAGGTATTTACCCTTTTTAAATGCAGAGGTGCTACCAGTGTCACCAATTAGCTTTGGCTGTGCCCAGCAGCAGATCCACCTTGGATCCAGGTGGCATTGGCTCTTTTGGACATAAGGGAAGCTTCTAGCAGCTTCTCACAGAAGCCTACAAAAACCTTGCCATGAAAGTCTAGTACACCTGTGTTTCTCTATAAATTTGAAGATAGACCAGCATGCAATGAGTTACAAAATATACCAGCTACAAAATATAAGAAATTTCCACAGGTGATAATAGGTCTTATTGGTTTTCTGGGGGGTTTATTGGTGCAGTTGTGTTTTGTGGGTTTTTTGTGTTTTACATGTTCATAATTATTTTTTCATGTGAATTGCTTTGCCATGTGAAGTGCTTGAAGAGAGCAGAGTAAAACCCTCTGCATCACTAGCATTTTTATTTAATCCTGTTAAATGTTATATAAGCTAAACCAGTACTTACACTTTTCCCCTCTTGATTTTCTTTCTGGCAAAAGTATTGTGATGTCTCTTGAGCTCTTTTAAGGCAAAACAAAATAATATTTTTTTATAAGTCTTCTGAAAACAACAAAAACTATCATTTTCCATTAAAATTGTTGAAATGAAACATTCTTTCAACCCGGGATCAATGCACACATACCCGTATAATTCCATGAAGACCTCAGTCCAAAAGAGCTTATTTCCATCATCTGATCGAACCAAGCATTTGTCTGCCAGGAAAATTCATCATTACCAATCTGAGATCTGTGGCAAATGTACAGAAACACACATTAGAGCACATTGCCCATTTAAATTGCTCCCTGTAAAAAAAAAAAAGAACAAAGACACAAAAACCTTGCTAATACTACACACTGACCACAACAGGCAATTTCCTTTTAAGATTCATGCATGGTTCTAATTTTGGATTTGGTTTGTAGTGGGGTAGAAAGAAGTTTTACAGTTCTCTTTACTATGTTAATTAAATACACGTTTTTGCTAATGGGGTTTCAGTTGGCTGTGCCAGCTTGTGCAGTGTGGCAATCTAACATTCCTTGTTATTAAATATATGTGTCTGTGTGTTCCAGTTTCTTGTAATTTGCATTACAAATTTAGTATATACACAGCTTGAATTCTGAAAAAGGCAGATAAAAAAATGCATCATTAAGTCTTTTAATGACTTATTCATTTTTGAATAGTGAGGCTAATCTTTTATTAAACCTCTCACCCAACATTTCCAAATTCAGGTTATCTTTTATTTGAGATCTACAATCTTCACTTGCACACTTTAGACAGACATTTGAAAATGTTGCCATTAACTCTAAAAGTGCCTTTGTCCTCTCTTGCACTTGCTCATAGCCTGATTACTCCATGGATTAAATGTATGGGCAGGAACAGTACCCAAGAGCCAGAACTTGTCAGATAACTGCACTGGGGCTTTAGTCCTCCCTATCTGCAGTACAGATTCAGAATGTAGACTGAATCCTCTCCTGCCAACTTATCCTCCATGTTATCATACTTCCTGCATAATCATTACTTTTTATGAGCTTTTCAACTTTTAATAAATTTTGTTTTATTCTTCATAGTTCATTTGTCAGTCTGTCTTTTTCTCAGTGGGCAATAGACTTCTACCAGTTAGTTTCTTGCACCTTTTTTGTTTGTTACCAGGATCTTACAAGAGCAAATAGTAGTCATTCTTTCTGAATATCTGTGATAAACAGCAGTGAGATATAAAATCTATGTGTAATTGTAGCTTTTCTGGGGTTCTAAGTGAACACATATTTTCCTTATCCCTTAGTGTAATCAGCATTTTCTTTCCTTTTTTTTTTTCCATAAGAAATGAATAATTATGAATAAGTGGGACAAGGAAGTGTCATTCCAAATCAAGTGTCAGTAAGAAGTAAGCCAGGGAATGAGATGAATGTCAAAACCAAAATTTCATAAGCTGTTCTTGTTGTTTCCTAGCTCAAAAGATAAAGAATTTTTTTGAGATTATTTTCTTTCAAACAGGTTCCACAGTCCAAATCCTGGGCATTCTCCTAAATTAGACAAGTTTCAGACACTTCTGATCTTTATTCCTTTGTATTGGAAAAGACAGGGAAAAAAACCCCACAGTTGTCAAGGTATATTACAACTCTAGAATTGTTGTCAAAACTGACTAGAAGTTTAAAAGGAGTTCCATTTGAGTTTGAAGTTTTGCTTTAAAAAAACCAAAACCACACAAACAAAACAACAATAACAAAAAAATACCCCTAATGCATCTATATCTCTATCCATATACTATTGAATATATTTCAACTCCAGTTTTTCTAGAAAAATACCCCAACCTACTAATCTCCCTTCCTTTACCATCAAGCATGTAATGCTGTAACTTTGGAAAACATAAAAGTGTTTGCTGTTCTGTTTTTCTTTGAGGAAAGAGAGATCAGTGGGTACAAAATTGAGCTTTTCCTTCACTAATAGGGTGGTCTAATAAAAGATATTATCCCTTCCCTTAATATCTTTGTCTCCTTAAAAAACAATGGAACCACCATCATTTCATTTTCCCTTCCAGCTAATAAATCAAATTCGCAGGACTAAATAATCATGTTACTGTTCCTTTTATAATAATTTAGAAAGCTGATTAAAAAAAAAAAAAACAAACAACTCTCTACTTTCTATATTCAGGATAGATTCTGTTTGAAATTAAACAGCATGAAAGGCGTTGAAGGCATGACAAGGCAAACTTAAAACAGCGTGGGAGAGATATGAAGTTCTTAGAGTAACTCCAAGCTCTCCAAACAGCCATGCAGTGTGACCCACTGTGTGCCAAATACACACAGCAGCATGTGCAGCTTATCTTCATCGTGTGCAGAGCACTCAGTGAGCCAACTGGTTGATACAGTGTAAAATGGAAGAAGACCCTGGGGAAAGGTTCAGGATCAAACTTATGGTTAAACAGCAATGCTTTTTTGCTGCTGACTGCATTCCTTCCGTCTGTTGTTTTTTCTGGCTTTTAATTTTAAATATAGTTGCATTAACTTCTGATGAGATAATAGTTGGTCCATCTCCAGATAGTTATTCTGGGATGTTATCTTCTGTTTCTGTTGACTCACAGCTTTATTTTTTACAGGAGAATGTGAGGATGGCAAATTACCAACTTGGTAACATATATTTCAGTCCAAGCTCTGATTTTTGTCCTTATTGCTATAATTACTGAAGGAAACAAGGATTTAAATTACACACAGCCATTACTATGGAGACTTAAAGTACCAGTTGGTCTACACTATTTATTTTTCTCGCTTTGCTTCAGGCTGTGATGTGAAGAAGGCAGAGGTCTTACATTAGATTACCTAGACAGGTCCATGTATACAACTCCCACTAGAAGTAGACTGACAATGTACAGCTCTGTCTTGGTGATGTTTTTTTATGAACCTTTCTCTTCTTTTTGTTAATTTTCATAAAGTAACTATACTTTCTTTCCAAGCCATACTAATATTTCCACAACAATACAAGAAAAAAAAAAGGAGATTATGGAGGGAGAGGAAAACTGAAATTACGTTTCGGTCAAAAGATATAGGCTGAACAGCTTTGTATTACTATTTCTTCCTCTTCAGTTTTTCTATGTACAAATTTATTTCCTCTTCTAATCTAGAACTCTATGTGTCCTAGTTAGAGAATAGAAACTGAAAAAATATCATCAAAGAGCAGCTCATCCCAGTTAATTGTCACTTATTTATAAAATTAAATGAATTCCCCTTTGTATGCATCACTTTCAACAGTATTTAATACAAGAAAGGAAAGCTTATTTTCTTAGACTAGACGTGGAAATTTTAGATAGCTCAAGTTATAAAGAAAGGTTTTTATTCAGGAAGACTGAACACTTTTCACCCTTGAATAACATGAGAAATGACAGGGCAAAATTTCTATACTTTTCCTTCCAGTTTTAAAAAGACTTTTCTCTAAATTTGAGACAGAAATTCAGTGTCTATAGTCATAACATCTTTTAGAACTCTGTATGTGTGATAAATGTGATATTTCCTGCCTCTACATGAATACTACTTGTTGAAACTCTGGATGGGGAGGTCTAGACAGCTGTTGATTTTGAAGAGAGACTGGCAGCTCATTTTCTACCAAACTACATTAAGCAACATCAGCATTCTGTTTCCTACCAATTTGGATTTGAATCAAAGGATTCTGAAGTAAAAGTATTTATACTACACTGTTAAGTTCTTAGGCCTTCCTGGCCCTCAGACACATTATTTATTTATTTATCTGTTGTGGATTAAAAATTAGATGGGTTTATTTTCCTAGGTAGTTGCAAAATATGCGATCAAATTTTAAAGTAATGCCTTACCTGAAAACCAAGCTTGACATTAATTAAATTCCTGTGAGACAGATGCTAGCATCCCCCGTCTGCTGCTAGCAGGAACCTCTGCAACACATGTGCTGCCATGGCAGTTCTTTGGGCTTTCCTACCAGCTATCACAACAAAGCAAATTTTCTCCTCCTAGGGAAAGGTAATGAATAGGACATCTGTCAGAAAAATTCATAGGTTCTACCTATGAAAATAGGTGCTAAAATCTGGTGTTTAATTTACCAAGGAGAGTTTTGCATCCCAACTATAAATTCCAGAGTGGCAGTCACTGGTTGAAGAGCATCTCCAAATTACCTATCTGATTCAAGACCACCTTTTACCTTCTTTTCCTCCTTGTGGGTGGTGAACTTCAGAGATAGAAACTCCATCTCCGAAAAGGCAAGGCTGCAGGTTCAAATATTGTTTTCAAGAATTCCAATTTTTTTTTGGTGCTTTTTATGATTTAGATTTGGTATGATACTTGAAGGAAAAAGGCAGATTAGTTTGTCTGAGTTTGACAGAGGGCAAGCAATGATACACAAGTACAAATTAAAAATAAAGAGGACAACTGCAATTCAAAATGTTTGATTTTATATGTATATACGTGGAAGCTTATTAAAAATTTTCCTTCAATAAAAAAGGGTATCACCCATTTCAGTGGCATAAATGTCATTATATTTTTACTCTGACTGATGATCTGTGGCCTTTGACTTATCTAGAAGCAGACGAAAAGTCAGTTTAAGCAAGTGGTCTAACCTCTTTCCAATGGGTTAGGGAAGGGAACACCTCTTTCCAAAGGCTTCATTACTTGTCTGTAAAACATGAATATGCAGATAATGTTCCCATTTCATTTCTAATTTAAGTTTTTGCCTACTTAGGCATGTGGAAAGATACTTGTCTGCTGGAAGAGATTCCTTTATCCACAGAGATATTGATATTTAATTCTTTTTTTCTCTCATACTTTTTGTGCTGCTTCAAATTTTGCACATCTCACAAGAAATTCTCAAGTCTAATTAAAGTAAGGGTCTGGTATAACATGGAAGATATTTCAATCCTTACATTTAATTCCAAAGAAAAGACAACCCCCAAAAAAATAAAATTTAAAAATACCTCAATTAGATTACAGGAGATTGATACACAACTGCACAAAATGTTGTCATATGACAGTAGATAAAGTCTAGATTTTAGCAAGTATTAAAAACTTTTCACAAGTGTTACCTTGAGGAAACCTTTCATCTACTTGAAAACATTTATTCACTTTCATGTGGAAAATATTTACAGAAATGTTAATTTCAGAAATATTTGCTACATAAAATAGATTTTTTTTTACTTGGAGTTCATCTAGTGATAGAGCAAAAACATATCACTGGGGTGACACACTTCTCTGTTCAAACAGTAAGTTACCTTGAGCAATATTTAAATCATTCATGAACCAAACAGAAGTTGAAATTTATTTTCATAAAGTTTTGACATAAATTTATGAACAATGAAGTAACTCGCTCTGATCAAAGGTAGATAAAGACCATCCAAGCTGCTGTAAAATTATGCCTGTGATTAGGGAAAGGAAAAACCAACAGTGACTACGGGAGTGAAATATAATACTAGATGACAATTTCAGTTCCTTGTGGATACAAATATGCTGCTAGCAAGAACTTTTCTTGCTTCTTTCTGGTCCCGTGAGAGACTTTTCTCTCTCATGGAAGCTATCAGTAGAGTTTTTGTAAACTATGAACACCTGCAACTTTTCTAATGTTTGTTTATAATACAGTAGAGAAATATTTTGACAATGGATGTTTTAGGACTTCAGCCAGTCACCTTAAGGGGATGGCTGAT
>VYZQ01014646.1:3135-29515 GCA_013400655.1 Mystacornis crossleyi | reverse complement strand
TCTCTCTGCACCCTTGCTTGCGCAGCCGTGCCGCTTCTCCCCGCTGTACCCGGCGGCCGCGGACGGCGCGGAGGACAGCTACGTGCCCATGCGCCCCAGCAGCTCGCCCTCCGCGCCCGGCCCCGACTGCTCCCCCGACGGCTACATCCCCATGAGCCCCGGCTCGGCCACCTTCACCTTCCCTGTCGTCAGCACTGAGAAACTCACCAGCCCGCTGCCTGAGCTTCCCTCGGACGTGGAGCCCCCTCCAGTGAACCGAGACCTCAAGCCTCGTCGGAAGTGTAAGCCCAGACCTAAAGTGCAAAGCTGATGGTGGGGACAGGGGTGACCTCTGACAGTGTCCTTGGCATGTCTTAAAGCAATTGCCCCTCTAGAGGATGGGCTGAAGTGCTGTGTGAGTGACTCACAGCACTGTAACCTGGGATGTGCCTGCAGAGTGGTTTGTGAGTGCAGGAAGAGCTTCCGTGGCTGCTTTCGCAGTCAAAGCCCAGGTGGCTGCAGAAGCACCGTGCCCAGCTTCCCACTGGGACTGCCAGCAGCCAAAGGGAGAGACAGCAGACTAAATCCTGCCACTCTGAAGTGCGTGTGCTCCTGTCTCACCAGCTCGCTGACCTGCCAGGAATGGGACATCCAAACACTCAAGTACTCAAACTTGATGTGTGGGCTGTTGGTTAAACCTCTGTGGGGTAGGCACAGCTGTCTTAGTTTAATTAGGAATTTTCTGCAGATGCTTTTGCTGATGGTAATTTTCCACTCCTGAGTTTCATGGTATGCCCAAAATCTAGGCTGCACTTCTAGAGAATATACTGGGGACAAAATTCAGCTTTGAAGTGGAGAAATTGCCTAAATTAACCTATAGTAAAGCTCTTAGGGTTGCAGAGCCACAGGGTTACTCAGAAGTTGGTTCAGGCGGTGCTCCTGTAAAGTGGGGACAGACATTTAGACCGTTGCCATGAAGAAAAGCAACCCTATCTTTAAAGGTTTTGAGAATGGTGGGCACATATACCTTGACTGGTGACAGGAATGATCCTGATCCCCATGTATAGGGCCTTTTTGTTTAGAACAGAACCCAAAACCTGTTACAACCTGTAGGCTAAACAGCCTCTCCAAGGGAGCATATGCAGAGCGTATTTGGGGCAAGCATATGGATCTTGTGGGACATTTGGTCTCTTCATGCCCGCTGTATTTATTTTGTTATTTTAGGGTGATTGGGGGACTTTGCTTTCCAGCACTGACCAAAGAGGTCATTTGTTACTGATTTCTGTCTTGGTTATGTTCTGTGAAATAGTCTCTTAGTTTCTTTCTGTTAATATAAAACTGCATTTTTCTAAACAGTCTGTGCCTTTCACTGAAAACATAGTTCCTTGTGTATCCACTTACAGCACGACCACCTCCTCTGGACTTGAGGAACCTCTCCACAATCCGTGAGCATGCTGCCGTGACCAGGATGTGGACTGTGCCTTAGTAAGTCAACAAGAAACCTGCCATTCCAATCTTCTAAACATTAGCGTGGAATAGAGTTAAAAATAACTTGTCCCATCCCACCAGGAAGTTTCATGGCAAAGTCCACTAACAAAAATTCCCCAGGGTTCTTTTCAGTACCCCTCAGGTTTTTGCTGTCTCTAAAAAGCAAGGCTCCCTTTCACAATGGGCAGCTCCAGAGAATTCAGCATCATGTTTTGAAGGTTCCTTTTGAACAGCCTGGAGCTGCTCTGCACTCTGGTGTGGCTGCTCTGATGGCTAAAAGCTTGGCATGCCTAAACTATTATAGAGCCATTTTTGCTCCTGAAAATTGATATAGCAAAGGAGAACCAGATCAGGTAAAGATCTGCCTGAATTGTAGACTGGGTGTAGAATTCTGCACTGCCACGCATCAATCCAGACTTGAACTGTTGGCATGACCTTTTGTCACTAGAAATTAGTCATTGGTAAAACAAATGCTTTTGATCCCAAAGCCCAGGTAGAACAGATGATACTGTTGGGCTCCAAGGGCAGCAGAAGGAACTTGTGAGCAGGGAGGACCACAGCGTGCTGGCTGAGGGGGTCTTGGCACAAAAAGAAAAGCAGCTGTGCTGAAGTGTGCATGCAAAAGCCAGAAATTCCCATCAACCTCCTCCGCATACCCCAAGCACTCCAGAAATTGTGGAGTTTGGCTGGCATGAGTGCCAGACAGGGCATTTCCACTCCCCCACTTCAGGATGTCACGTGAAGGGCAAAAGAGACACACGGTGGGCAGTTTCTCAGTGGCAGAGCCCCCTCTCGCATCCAGTCCGAGGCTGGTTAAGCCCTTTGGCACTGCCTGTTAGGGAAAGCTGGTACCCTGCCTCCCAAGCATCCCTGCCAGAGCCCTGAGGTTAATCAGTGCTGACACAGTGCGGAGTCCTGAGGGGTAACGAGCTTAGGGTGAGTTTGCATGTTTTACACTAACAAAAATTAAAAAGAAGTTATGCCCGAAACTAATACAGTGAAAGGAATTATGCTGTTCATGCTGCACAGAGAGGCCATCTAATTTCCTATTCACAGAGAGGCCATCTAATTTCCTATTAAGCGAACCCATTGTGCTCGCCTGTGGTAATTCATTCACCATGCACCTCTGAGAGTTGTGTTCATGGGAGAGATTTCCTTGTGCAAGGGCTGAGTCACAGCCATCTCCACAGCACCGGTGGCATGTGTTGACACTGTGTGCAAAGCCAGACAAGTTCCTTTGCATGTACCTCCAGTAACTGATTAATTCACATCAGTCTCCAAAATGTGGATGCCTGCACAGCCAAGTAACTGCCCCCATTATTACCCAAATGAATGATAGATAGATATCTCTGTGCCCCTTGATGGAGAATTGCTTCAATGTTTTACATACCAGATAGCAAACTTTCATAAATCCCAGAGAAAACAATCAACAAAACCACTCAGCAATATAGAACTAAGGAGTGGCTTTGGACATCCTCCCCATAAAGGCTGCAGCCTTAGTGTGAGTTTATTCACCATATGGACTGTGTCAGGCTTTGGCTTCATTTCAGTGCATCTGTAAGATGCTTCCTTAACCTCTCCTGTGTTTTTCTTCATAGCAATCGAATGAGCTTTATCTCACCAGAAAGAGACGGTATTAATTCAGCAAGAATATTTGCCAATTCAGTTTCCGGAGAAGAGGAAGAAAGTTACATTCATATGGTAATCTTCATTTTCACACAGCCATCCTTTGCTTTATTCTGCTCTGTCACATTGATGGAGAATGCAGAAGTTTGTTTTCTAAGAAAAAACGTTGAAGAGGTTTGTCCTTTGCCTTCTGGTTTGGGTTTTTTTTTTTTCAAATGATGGAACAGTTTTAAACCACAGACACTGGGACCAATTTACAGAGAGATAAGGGAAGCCCTTTTCCTGCTCTGCAGATCTCAGCTGTTCACCCACAAATGTTGCTGAGCAGTTCCAAGAGATCACAGAGATCAGCCATATTTACATGAGAACTCATTAAGACAAAGGAAAATGAAATCTTTTCACCTTCTAAAGTGTGCCTTGCAAAATCTCCTAGGAAATAACAGAAAGCCGTTAGTGCACTTCCTAGAGAAACACACCAAATATTGTGCAGAAACAGAACTCCCATTAAAGTCTCTTACTGCTTCTGCTTTGGCTGGTGGCACTAACCCCACTTCCCATCTCATGAAAGAAGAACATCTGGCTTTGTGGCTTCCTTTTCTTCATTTACTCTTTAGCCATATCTTGCAAAAGACCAGAATCTTGTTTTTCTTTGAATTTGAGGTAGAAATGGATCTCAAATCCATTCATCTGAGCCAATGTCTACAGACCTGGCTCCATAACCAAAGCCCAATACCAATAACTATAAAAATATTTTGCAAAACTGACCACAGTCTCCATGAACCATAGTTTCAGATTTTAACCCACATCTCTACCAGACTGAAATCTGCTCAAGAGGGCAGTTCCAGTTGTAACCATTCCCCATTTGATTTTTCTAGTCAAGGAAAACCTGTCATATGTTTGTGGTTATCTGTGAGTTTATGAGATTAATTTTCAGTTTCTAGACTTGAGCAGAATTTTCACAATTTCTTCAAATCCATTAAATGATGATGGTTAAGAGGGGACCCCTGCAAATCTGAGCCTTCCCAGGGCTTGGATTGAGAAGCTGGGCCCAAGTTCTTCTTGATAAAATTGTGTGTAAATCAGCCTGTTTTGTTTGTTTTGCCAGAACTGCCGGGAGAAAAAGGCTCTCACAGTTTCTTTATGCCATCCCACAATGATCAGCGTTATGCTGTGGTTAGTAACCAAAGGCACCTTTAGCATAGAGAATTACATGGGTCCTGACTGTTCTCACTCACATTCAGCCAGGCATATCTCCCAGCTCACAGCTGTGATCCTGTTTCCTTCTAGGATCACGTTTTAAGAACATTAAAATTTCTCTTCTTTCCTGACAGGATCACAGACAGGCCACATCTCCATACAGTGGTGCTTTTCCATGGACAAGGAAATCTAACCTTGATTACTTAGCACTGGATTTTAACTCTGCTTCCCCATCCCCTGTGCAGAAGGTACGAGTCATCTGAAAAACCCCACAGCCTCCTGTCTTTTTGTCTCCTGGGAGGAAATCGGGACCCAGGGTTGCATTCTGCTAGGTGCCCGAAGAGCCACGATGTAGCCAGACGTGTTTCCAGCTGACTGGATTTGTGTCAGGCTCAAGATGAATATAATAAAAGCATGATGAGGGTGCTGACAAGGTGTCCTTAGTGTGACTCATGGGGATGCCGTTAACATGACCTCGGCACAGGGCACGAGACTGCACTGGGATGTGCAGCCATGAGGGCTTGTGGGCAAGCTGGTTGATGCTTGCGGGATCTCTGCATGCTCCATCACTCTGATCAAGTCTCCACAAAGCCTTTCCTGCTAATTTTCCCCAAAATCTCTTTGCAGTAACAAGTTTGCAGCCCACGATAAATTCATGGGGTAAAACTGTACCATCTCTTATAACCTGGCAAAATGTGCATCTTTATTCTTGCATCACCAAAACCATTTCAATTTCCTTTGCAATGCTGAGAAAATACATTCCTTGTTCCAAAGAACTTCTAACCTGCTCGGGTGGTGGTAGGTCCCACTGCAAAGCAATGAACTGTTGTCAGTTTGGGTCACTTTATGTTCTGTGTATCATTTTCCCCATCAGCCAATACACCCAGATGCAAAAGACTCAAGACTCTTAAGCTTTCTCATTTAAACCCTCCCTGTATCTAAAATCAGTTAGGTTATCCCTGCATCAGGATCACTCAGGAGGAGAGAATGATTATCTGCATGGAAATAGCCAGCACAGCACATTTCCCTTGCTTGCTGTGCTGGGCTGAGTGACAGATGGATAATTATAGCTAAAGCAGGCTGTAAAGCAATGCTTTTGTCAGCTGATGCCACTGTGAGCTCCAAGGTGAAGTGAAGCAATCAAGGAACGAGGGAAAGGGAAAACAGAAAATCAAGCTAACTTTCACTAGCACCCCTTTTCAATCTGGAAATTAATACATTGTTTTTTTCCTCCCTGTCCCACAGAAACCTTTTCTGTCTGAGGAACAGAGAGTGGACTATGTCCAGGTAGATGAACAGAAGACTCAAGCTTTACAGAACACTAAGCAGGAATGGACAGATGAAAGACAATCAAAAGTGTAAAGGAAGAAGATTTGGGATCTGGAGGGGTGTTTTTGCACTGGAACCACGATGTTAATGAAGAAGCTATCCCCGGTAGAACTCAAAGGCAGAGAGAGTTGTAAGATGCTTACAGTCTGTAGAGGCATTTTTACTGGAAACCTCTGATTTCAGCTGGAAATAGTATGTTGAGTGAGTGAGTGGTTCACTGATGGCTCATGTAATGCATTAGCCTTTTCACTGCCCTTACCAGTAAGCTACATGGTACCATTTTCTGGCGTGATTCTGCAATGAGTCATACACTTAACAAATCCACTACAAGTTGCATTAATCTAGTTTGTCCTGCCTTCTCCTTCTGTTGCATAATTCCTAGTTGCTAAAGCTATTTTTTGATATTCCTACAAATGCTGGAGGTGCTCGGAGTGCTTTTATGGCAGCGGGCATCTTACAGGTTTTGGTGACTAATCAACTAAGGGCTAAAATACTGAAACAATAAAAAGAACTTTTTGAATATATAGTGCTTAAGCAAAGAGAATTTTGAAAAATATTTTTCCCCTGGGTTTAAAAGATCTGACTGTGAGCTGATGCTGTCAGAACTCAAAACAGGACTATGTACCCATGCGACTGGAACGCATGGTCTTTGACCCTCTGGACGACCGGCAATGTATTAAGCTTCTTCTCTCCATTGTGGCTCATACTTGTCGCTTTTCTGTCTGATTCCTATTGATGTTTTCTCCCCTGTCTTGACAAGTGTCTTCGGCATAGCACAGCTGCTCTTCTAGCAGGAGGCTGCAGCCACACAGCTCTTGGCTGGCCAAAAAATAGAAAGGGAAGCTGTGAGCTTGTTTCTGCAAGCCTTGAGAGCACTGGCAAAGGATCAAGAATGCTTTCATCTGAGCGGCAGAAGAAATGCCATTGGAATTGCTGGTAGCAGTCGTCAATCTGATTGTTTCACTAGACCCACCCCCCCAAAAAAAAGAGCATTAGGAAGTGCAGTGCACTCCGAGAGAGGCCAGGAGCCTGCCAAAACAGGACAACAATGCGCTCACGCAGCATGAGGACCTCTGGCCTCAGGAAGCTTATCTACCTTGGGACCTGTTACAGGCACTATCTCAGGATGACATATGTGTATAGTTTATAAGATATTTAACTTAAAATGCTTGGCTGCAGTCTTTATTTCACAGTGGCACACAGCCACTTTACTCGTGGAAGTAAGCAGTGACGCCGAGTGACCCACACTGGATATGGTCTCACAGGCTTTGCTCCTGTAGGTAAGTCCCAGTAGCCATAAGAGGTCTGATCCTGTCAACATGGACAGACAGACAGGACCCTCACGAAAGATTTCTTCTCTGACAGCGCCAATTCACTGGCCTCCCTTCATGTGCCTGTTGTTACCACATTGCATTGCTGTAACCTGACATCCCAAAACTGCTGATCTACCAAACAGAGATCATAGAAACGTCATTGCAGAAACCACTGGCATTTCAAGGCTCCTACTCAACTTCCTCCCTACAGCCCCTCTGCTGCAGCCGTTCAGGCACTCTGGGAGGCCGAATCGCACATCCTGTGGGAGAGGCAGCGTAGCCAACAGAAACACAGTTTTCCTCCTACCTCAAGAGAGCTGAAGGGCTTGCAAGTCTCACTGCTTCTGTAGCCCAGCCCCTGGGGATCTGTGGTGACCAGGCTCTCACTAGATTACCCTGCAAGAACAAGGTTCACCAGCGCCTTCACTCACTGGGGCAAACTGGGCACCCAGGCCTGCAGGCACCGAGTGTCCCGGACTAGAGCTGCTTGGAAAACCGGGGTTACTCCTGCAGATAGCTCACCTGCTGTTCCCTCCCACTCTGCTCCTCCCCCCTCACCAAAGCTCTCAAATGAAAGTTGATGTTCATAAAAATTTTTAAAATAATACCAACTCTTCCGTATACATCTTGTCTGTCTGGTGTGAAATTTAGTTTGCTAAAACCCAGCTGTTTTGTCCTCTAACTGATTTAGCAGAGCTGTGAGCACCCATGCCCTGGGAATGGTGTTGTGATGGGGGCAGGGCATTTGGAGAGCGGCAGTGGAGATCTGCACCTGCACTGAGGTATCAGGGAGAGGGAAGCATGGAAGGGCCACGGATACTGAGACCTTTGCCTTTCTGCTCAAAAGAATTGCCTTTCTTTCAAAGCGTGCAAATAACACGTCGCTGAAAGCTCATGGTGTGCACTGATGTACTGAAAGGGTTAAAAGACCAGCTAAGAGGTGTTTTAAATTAGGGACAGACAACCTCCACAAAGAGCGGGTGAAGCTCTGTTCTGCTACTGCAGATCCCGGATTGTGGAGTGATGGCAGGGCAGCCTCTGCTGCGGATCAGAATCACGTACAGATCAGCTCGTGTTTGACTGGAGTGCTTCTTTTTATGCTGTCAGAAAATCTTCTGAAGTGGAAAAACACCAAGTTATTGGAGACAACTGACTCACTTGTTATTCTAGTTTATTGTAAAAATATTTAAATTTCAACAAACCTGGCTAACGGATCATTCAGAAGTTTAGACAAGAATGAGCTCTCGGGATTTTTACTCCCCTAAAAGGACATAAGCATATAGCTTGGCAGGGACTGCCCTTAGATCAGGATGGCCCCTTTCAACTTCCCGTGTCCCCTGCTTGCCCCCACAACACTCATATCTTGATCAAATGCTGCTCACTGGTTTCTAAATTTCACTTTTAATTAAGAGCTAAGTTTGAGGGTTTATTCTCATTTTTCGTGTACAGTCTGTTTTTACCCACTGGTCCAGGGCCCATGACATGCATTCTTGTGCAAGTACAGCCCATGAAACAGGAGCAATTAAATACTGGAGAAAAAAAATTAAAAGCAGAGTAGTCCCCTCCAAAGGCTTTTTGTTTTTTTTTGATTTGGTCAAATTCCACAGTACTTCAAAGAGGGTAAGAGGAGGAGGATGGTGGGAGGATGGCAAATGCCGATCTGCTGTGGCCACCCCACCATTAAGGATTTGGGTGTGAAAGGAGCTGCAGCAGCCACGACTGGCAAACCTGTGGGCCAGTACCTGTAGAGCCAATCGGTGGGAGAGGAGGGGTATTACAGAGCAAAAAGGAGTCACTGTTTAGCTAAGTCTGTTCATAAATCCTAATCCCTTGGCTCTAGAGGAAAGAAAACCTGAAATCTGAGTCAGCTTTTGACAGTGTCATGTCTGAAAATATAGCCCAGGCCAGGGCCCTTGGTTAGTACCGGCTCTGGGACCAGCCAGGCGCACTCCTGATGGTGTCCTCTTTTTGCCATGGGTCTGTTATTTGCATGTATTTTTTTTCAAAAGTGCAGTGAGAGCTGATGCAGAGAGAGGCTCTGCACCTAAATGAGCATGGGGTGGCCAGTAGTCCCTCAGCAAACTCTTGTCTGCTGAGGGAACTGGCATTGCCCAGCCCAGGTCTTGTCGTGCCTTCTCCAGCACTGCTGGGGCCTCTTGTTAAAAATGGGGAGAAGCGCTAAATGAGCAGAATAATTTCAGTTTAACTGGAAATGTCACCCTGTGGAGGTGCTGGATGAAGCTTGGTTGCAGGATGATGTGGAAAACAACCAAACTCGATGGTTTGAGTCCTGTGGTTGTTGTTGGGGCCAACAGCTGGTTCCCCCCACTGGTGTGTTTAATATGGCCTTACTCTGCACCCCTTCAGTGACCACACATTTGAGCAAGGCATAGCAGGTCCACAGCTCATTTGCTTTTTGGACCAAACTGCATTTTACATTTATAACTCCTTTATTACAGGAGGCAGCATTAATTTCCTTACTGGCAGAAATGAACACTTGACCTGAGAAATGCCAACAGCCATGTAACTGGAGCAAGGTGTTTTCAGCCAGCTCACCTTGCCAATGGTAGTGCCTGCTTTCTTCATTGTCACTGACTACATCCTGGATGTAGATTTTGGAGTTGCATTCTCTTGCAGTGATTCAGAGGTTTAGTAATTCAAAGACCATAAGATGCTGTGATGAGAGCGAAGCACAGGGCAATGCCTTCCCTTTGTCCCCCTGTTCCGCAAAACTTGCTCAGGTTTAAAAAAAAAGATAAAAGCCACCAAAATAGCAGACTTTTGCCATGTCAAAGCCAGGATATTTTTTGTTTTCAAATAAAAATAAACTTTTGTCTTGTGCAAATGAAGCATTATACTTTTTTTGTATTTGTAAATCTGTGGGGAAGCATTAAACAGTCATCTCTGTTAAGAAGGGGCAAGTCGTTGCTAGAGGGAAGGGGCTTACCTTCCTCACGTTTCATTGTAATGTTTGGTGTATATATTTGCACATTAAACTGTATCTTTTTTCTAATAAATTAATATAAAAGGTAGCTGTGATCTTGAATTATTTTGATAAGTGAAGGTGCTCATGGGATAAGCTCCCACATTCTTCATTTAATGCTTTTTCCATTTTTTAAGTTTCTTATTAGGCAGTGACTTGTTCGTATAAAATATTTGGATGCAAATTCAAACAGATTTGCAAACAGATGTCATACACCTCTGTATCGGGGAGATCATTTACAGAATAACGAAGAACGGTGAAGTTGTGACTTGGACTCATGTCTGTATCCTCCTGGGACAGGGTGAGCTGCAGCCCCCCAGTCCCAGCCCCAGCTCCTGACCATATCCCTGCTGCTGCCACGGCCAAGGGGCAGGAAGGGGCCACAACTCCTGACCGACCATGTAGACCACAAGCACAAATTTATTCAGCACATGCTCTGGGCTTGGGTACAAAGACTGGTTGTTATTTAACCTGGTCTTTTAATTGCTCTGTGCTGAGGACTGTAATTGCTGGTAATAAAATTTCCACATCCAGCAAGCTAGGGATGTGGGATCCTTTCAGTGTGCATATCTCGGGATTTGGAAGATGAAACGAGGCAGTCCATGGGAGCAGAGCTGAGCAAGCCTTGCTGCTAACAAGCCAGTAGTTCGGAAATAGTTTATTTACTGCTTCAGGCTAGGGCCACTTTTGGATCTGCATGCTTTGTAATCCTGGCTGCAGACCCACTGTGGTGCATCGAGGGAGGTGTAGTGCTTAGAGAGCCACTGATGGAAACTTGGCTGCACAGCTCAAGACACACAGACACGAGTGACTTAGACAAGCCTTCGCCTGCAGGCTTGATAGAAGGGAACTGTGTGACATTTTGTGTTTGGTCTTCAAGGGAGGGCAGGTCAGACAAATAAAAAGGTCAGATAAAATCTGACTGCCGGTTCACAGCTCTTCTGTGTCCTCTGCCCAGCAGAGATGGGAACAGCCCTTTCATCAGAGAGCAGTTCCCAGAAAAGAGACCTCCCTCTACTGCACCTACTCCCAGAGCCTTGGAAGGAAACAACTGTGTCAAAGCCAGCATCAGCCCTGCCACCACTGAGTGAGCCAGGAAGCTCTCAGACTTCTCACACCTCCGTGCAAAGTACTTTAGTGATTGGATAATAGTAATAATAATAACAATTACAATAATAATGTGAAAACACTGACAGCAAAATATCTGTATATATAAGCACTTGGATCTATAGAGGTTGCCCCTCTAGTTACATCTGCAGTTTCAAACCACAACAAATACTTCCCTGTAGCAAAAAGCCACAGAGCAGCCAGCCAGGTAGCAAAAACAGCTTATCTTCATGGGGTGTGAAACACAAACCTCTCCAAAAAGGCAGTAACTCCCTATCATAGAATCATAGAATATACCTTGGGTTGGGAGAGACCCACAGCAAACACTGAAGTCCAGCTCCTGGCCCTGCACAGCACAGCCCCAAGGATCACATCATGTGCCTGAGAGCATTGTCCAAACTCTTCTTGAGCTCTGCCACGCTGAGTACTGTGATCACGTCCCTAGGGAGTCTGTTCCAGTGCTCACCCTCTGGGTGAGGAACCTTTTTCTAATATCCAACCTTTTGGCCCAGTGCTTTTTGTCTCTTCAACTCTTGGTTAGAGTGCAATTGCTTTGTTCTTTTTTAGCTGGAGATGCTCAGTAGCGCATCTGCATTAGAAACAGGCATCCCTTCGTAGTCCTTGGGCTCTGTATTAACTCAAGGCCACAGTGGTGATATCTAATTCTCTCCAGGAGATCTCCAAGAGTTTTGGCAAAGGAGCCATACTTCACTTCTGATATTTGTTGTGGGCTTTGCAGGACAGTGCCCCCAGGCCAGTGGCAGTAGCAGAGAACACTGAATTTGTGGAGTCTTAGTCCTGCACTTTTGCCAGCAACTTATGCAGGCTGCATACTGTGTTTTGACAGGTCTTAAGATCTGCATTTCCCCATCAAACAGTATCTAAAGCTCCTCTTCCAGTTGTTTAGGGCAGAGAGTGCAGATGGACTCAGCTATCAGGTTATACATATTTATGAGAGCACACTGGGAGCCAGGGATACCACATCCAGTGCAAACAAAGGATGCTCTGGCAGAGGCTCAGCCCATTCCCACCTGGGGAGATGATCCCAGGTCCTGTTGTAATGCAGGAGTGAGCAGGGAGCAACCCAACCTTTCATTCACTGTCCTGTTTTGTTCTACTTTGCTCTTCCTTTCACATCCGATTTTAGCATAAGCTCATTGTTATACAGACCCAACATCCTGCTCTGACAGCTTTGGGATCTTGGCCTTGGCATATCCATCACTGTGTAAGAGCTTGAAAAGCCCTTGCTCTCCTGTGGGCTCTCATTGAGGACTTTAAAGCTTAGAGCAATTGGAGGGGGTGTTTTCATTGCATGTGTTTGCGGTGGTTGTTGCAGTTCAGTTTGCTCCTTCATCCAAAAATGCTCCATCCTTTGTCCAGGAGCTCAGCTCCTTGGAATTGTCTCTGACTACGCCTCTATCTTCAGATGGCTGGGTTTGCTACTGCTGCTGTCATTTCTTAGCATCCTTCCCCACATGAGCAGCACAGGGGAGACCTGCTGTGTAATTTTCCCCAGAAGGGAAAAACCACAGATCCCTCCCATGAAGCATCCATTCTGTCACCTGCTCCAGGAGAATATGGCTCTGCCAGCACCTTGGTTTTCTCTGGGAAAGCACAGGGTGTTTTGTAGAGTTACACAACAATGAAAAGGGCAAGACATCAATTAGGCAGCACTGGCAGGTGTCTGCAAGCACTTGAGGAGGTGCCAGAAGGCAAATACAGCTTTTTCCTTTAGATTTCCAGATTGAAGTTCAGGACAAGCTTTAAGTGCAACCTTTTATACAGCCTGAAAGAGAGAACTCCTCTACATAAAGACATGGAGGACTGAGCAATACAGGGATTCTTAAAATCGCTGAGGTCTCTATACCTCCTCCATCTCTCTGCTCAGCAATAATGTAGCTCTCAGCAGCCAAGCTTATCAGGCAAAGGGAGACAAAGTTTCAGAAAGGAGTCCTAGTGGAGCGTGGGTGCCTCCACCACAGTGGCATCCAGCTGAGATCCCTGTCAACAGCCAGAGTTTGAGGCACTGAGCTGCTCCCTTCAAACCTGACCTGCCTCAGGACGTGCCCCACCAGGGACTGCGTTATCCCGACACAGCTGTGCCCTGTGCAGGCAGCCCCAGCAGGGCTACAGGGACAGACTGACCCTCTCCTGCCTCCTGCTGCTGCTGCTTCTCCTGTTAAGCAGCCTCACACCCATAGGGCTGTGCCCAGGCCCCTTGGGGCCCCAAAAATCCAGAGGCTGAGAGATTTGCCCTTGGCCATAGGCACAGGTGACTCCGTCAGTCACATCTTAGGTTATGTTCGTTCAGACTAAGAACAATTTATTTTAAAGCACTGGGCAAGCCCAGTGTACTGACACTGGTAAATTAGGTTCTCCCAAAATGGTAAGGGCTTCCCAGCAGAAAATGGTGGTCTTCGGTGTATATTTTATCCATGAAGATGAGGCAGGCAGCAGGACAGCAGGCAGGCTGTTTACAGTTCAAAAATAAGAGATGTCTTTTTAAAAGCGTTTTTAAAATAAAAAACAGAAGATTCATCATTTCTTTGGTTTAACTTCCTCCACAGTTAGTCAGAAATCATCAGGAAATGGCACTGAAGGAAATCCGTCCTGTTCTGCCTGGTCAGCACAAGGAATGTGCTCACGCAGAGAACAGTGATGGGGGGGCTCTGCCTCCTCCCAGGCAGAGCTGAGCAACACACTAGAGACAGCTCAAGAGGGATCTTGCATGATATGTAAAGGCAAAATGACAGGGAGACAAAATAAAGATGGATTTCCATGATCAGCACACCCAGAATCTGACTTTTGCACTAAATGAAAATTTGGAATAACTCCAGAAATGTCAGTAATTCTTTTTTCCATGTTTATATATAGCATAAAAAACCCCCCAAAAGCACACTTTACCATCCATACACCACTTCAGACTTTTCTCTAAACAGCTCTGACTGTTAAATGATACCCAAGGCTCAATGAATAGATTCATTTCCACTGCAGACCTGCCCATCTCTCTGTGCTCCTCTCACCAGTGACCACACCAGTACTCCTTCCACAATCCACAGCTGGACTGGACAGGCTCAAAAAGTGCTTGAATGCACTTGTTTACCTTCAGCCTCAGTAGATCAAGTTGGGAGGAAAGGGTGTTTTGGTGTTATTCCATCAGATATGGTTACCTGTACACTTGTGGCTGTGAAACCAGAGATGTGCAAGCAAAGCCCCATCCTTTTCCATTGGCAACATAACGTTAATCCTCCTAAGGAGCTCTTGCTAACTCTGCTGACCACAGTTCACTGAGAAAAACAGAGGGAGGAGCACATGGAGTGGCCGGTGTCTACTGGGAGGAGGTGAGAAACAGATGTGCGGGAGCTGAGAGCGAAGAGAAGAGCAGCTGTATCCATGAGGTTTATTTCAATCCTGCAGATGAGACACTGCGTAGAAAGGGTCGAGTAGGTGAAAAACCACAAACCTCACTTACACAGGCTAGTACAAAATCTGTATCTTTTCTAGAAAGAGACCACAGAATCACAGAGTAAGCTGAGTTGGAAGGGACCCACAAGGATCACTGAGTCCAACTCCTGTCCCTGCACAGGACCGTCCCCAAGAGTCACACCATGTGCCCGAGAGTATTGTCCATGTTTCTGTTTAGAACTGTACCTGCGCTGCATCGTTCTATATCAGTGAGTAACCTGTGCCGGGTAAGGCAGCAAAGCATCCTGCATTAGCTCTTCCACCACTCTTCAGCTCTCTCACTTGTGCTTGCCCCGAGGGGACAGGCACTGCCAGGCTCACCCTCATGGCCTCTTCGGTGTCACAGAGAGCACTGCCCCACCCATGCTGGCAGGTCCCCAGGCTGCTCCAAAACGGATAGGGAAAATACCCTCTACAGACAGAGGATCAAGTGTGTCCCGGCCTGTATACAAAGTCTACACTCAGAAAGGAAAAGGGTTCTGCATTCCATCTTGTGTTCATCAGGATTATTTTTGCTATGGCTGCCTTTGATCTGCTTCCTGGGGAAGCAGCAGATTCAAGGAGCTCTGTGGCATAAGGAAACCCCTGACGTTCTTCTGCCAGGGAAAGGCTCAGCAGTGAGCCCCTGCCTGGCTGTAGGGACGGCTCCGTGTGCCCACCAGCTCCAGCACGGGGAATTGGCTTTGCCTGGCATATCCATAAGCTGCTGCTTTTGTGTAGAAGCCCTGTGCAAGCTCCTTTTGCTCTGTGGATCTAGAGGAAAACGCATCCTAGGGAAAAGTCTCAGTCTTGTACCTGGGGGAGGGAAACCTGCAGCTTCAGGAGGAGGGAGAAAAAAATCATATTCCACCAGAAGCCTTGCCTACAAGTTCTGTATCTTAGCAGCTGGTGGGATGTGCTTTCTCAATAACCTTTTAACTCTGAATGGTAAAAAAATTCCTAAAAATCAGATTTCTCTGATAACTCTGACACTTGCACTGCAGCCAGGCAGAGTCCTCTGCTTGGAAAACATTGACGCAAAGGCTTCCTGGTGCTGCGGAGCAGCGGTCAGTGTGAGATGGGATCAGTAACTCCAACCCAGGGTTGAGCAACCTGTTTGTAAAACTGTGATCTGGACACTTCCCCGGGGAGGTGCTTGCTTCCCCTCCCCACCAACCCTCCCAGTACAAAGGGCCAAGGGCAGGGCAGGCGGGGGAAACCCAGTGAGGAAAGCTGCAAGGCACAGGGTGAGACAGTGCTGAGCAAAAGGCAAACCCCACCCTGCCGTGCCCAATGCCTACCTGCGACTTCCATGGGGAAATTACAGCCCAGGAGCCTCCAGTACATTCAATCCCGCTTTGGTGGGAGGTTGGCAGCAGCTTTAGGGTGGGCACAAGATGTCCAAAGATATCTATGGCTGAGTGGGTAGGAGCTCAGGGCAACACAACTTCCACATCCCAAAACATCACCTTTTATTTTGGCTTGGAAAGAATGCAAATAGCTGTCCTTCAGAAGGTCTAGAGATAAGCCTTATCTGCTGTTCACATCATTCATGGCCTGGCGGCCATCACCCCAAACAGCAGAGGGGAGAAAAAAAAGGAAACTACTTTGGTGAAAGAAAGTACTTGGTGCTGGCAAAGGCTTTCAGCAGTCCTGGGATCTACTTTGTGCTGTGATTGCTTTTTTTAAATAACCAGCCAGGGTGATGAGCTCCCCCACTTTCTGCTTAAGCAATAGCCACCAGTGGTGGTTGTGATGGTTTTGGACTCTTGGGAAGACAGATAATGTCAATAGCTAAGGGCCATCAGTCTTGCTCAACAGCTGACGGCTGCTTGAGCATGTGCCAACCAAAATACGGCTGGTATGTAAATATGACCATAAGTCAGTCATCTTACTCCATAAATAGTAGGCAGCCCAGGGCCAGTTGAGCTCGCCTGCATCACAGCAGGCTGCAGGACAAGAGCTGCCCTTGAGTAGGAACACCTACTCCTCGAGGCTGAGAGAAACCTTGTCACATCAGATGAAGTGAATTTGGAATAAGTGTGCTGAAACTTTGAAATCTTAGCTAAGTGATACAAATAGTTGGTTGGGCACATACAGTCCTTCAGACATAAACCAAGTCTGTGTCTATGTCTGGATACAGCTGCACATAGACTCCCCTGAGAAAGGCCTTTAGAATGCAAGAGGGCCCTTCTTGAACCTTGTGTCTCAGCAGGAGGCTCTCCCTGACACTTCTGGCCAACCTGTCCTCTTTGCAGTAAGTAATCAAGCATACCTTGCCTTATCACTACTTCTCCCTTAGAGGTGAAGTGTGTCATTCCGTCTGCGACACAAACCTCAGGAAGCATCACAAGGCAAAGCCAGAGAGGAGAGAGAGCCAGTGGATCTCTTTTGGCCAGTATCTCTCTCTTGTCCTTGCAGCCAAGACCTGGGGTTGCAGGTAAACCCAAACCCAACCTCTGTTGCTATCAAGGCAGAGAAGAGGAACAGCTTCCACTGCCACCTTAAATGACAATCTTCCATCTTAACTTGTGAAACCTTTCAGGGGGAAGTGGTCAATCTCAAGCCGTTGTTTGGAGTCATTTTCATGGAAGTCTCCAAATAGATGTTATGCCTCAGTGCTGAAGATGCATTTCTTAGGAAGATAAACAAAACGCTGTTGCCACAGACCACATTTGTTGAGATGGTACTGGAGAGAACGAAGTTCAGCTATATTCCTCTTGCTGCTTGCATACCCACATATGCCCACAGCAGAGGGAAACAAGTCTAGCAATAACTCACGGAGCCTTGGGCAAAGCTGACGGGAAATTCAGAACTCAGGTCCTCAAGTTAAAGCAATTCACCTGAATTTGTTCTCATAAAAGGGCATTTTTCATCAACTGCTTGGTAATGAAATCAGTCGACATGCTGTTTTGGCTGATGCTAAATTGACTGTAGAATCATTGCTGCAGTTGCCCGTTCCCAGCCCTGCAGTGTCCACTGCCAGGGTCTATGATGTCCAGTCTGCTTCTACCAAGGCTGAGCAACCTGACTCTTGGATTTATCAAAGCCAGAATTTCTGGTATGGGTTGTTGTTTGTGACACCAAGTTAGACACACAGGACAGAGCTCAAGGACAGCCATCACGCAGGGCTCACCTCCTCCTCCCCATGTCTCATGCTGTCAGACACCTTCCTCACGTGCTTGTTCTTCACAACCCATCTGAAAGACTCCCAGCCCTGAGGGGCTGCCAGTGAAATAGTACATACTGCAACTGAAAAACAAACAGACCTCTATCTGCATAAAAGATTTTTATCTCTATCATGTGTATATATACATATATATATATATATAGCTTGAGGACACATATCTGTATATATTCTTGAGAAGCAGAAGATATCTGTCTCTCACACTGGGACACAGAGGCATGTGGGGCTGGCTTGGAGCAGCACCATTCCTGTGGGAAGACCAGAGTTTCCATTTCTGTGTCTGCCTGGCTGCCCAGTGCCTGCTCTGCTATGCCTGTGCACACCAAAACCTTGGAGCCTGTGCCCACCCCTGCAGCTCCCTGTGCTGACTGGGAAAGGGACAGGAAAATGCCTGTTTTCCCTGTCAGCTTCTCCCGTGCAGAGCTGCCCCAGGGGCAGGGTGACCACCACCAGCAGCTTGTGCTGTGACAGGGATGATGCAAAACACCAGTCATGGTGACTTCAATTTTCAGCTGCATTTATTGCTATTGGAAATGTGCTCTCTCATGCTCTCAGTATCATGCGGGTCTGAGCCCATGGTGTGGCTTCTGGTGTCAGGGTTTTAAGGGTTGGTCAAGACAAATAAGGTGCAGCCACCTGTAAAAATTTTGCTCCTGTTCCCTGATCAGGTCAGTGATGGATGTCTACAGCCTGGTTTACTCGTACCTGCTCGCTTGTTGCCTGTGGGATTCATTGCAATATTGGTCATCGGTTTTGATTTGCCAGAAGTGGCCAGTGCTGCTGCACTGGGCAGCATTCTGGCACACAGCAAGACAAAGGTGTGAGCACTGCATGAGCTGGAAATGTCTTGGTACAAATATCTCCCCTCCAGTGTCTTGGGTTCCTTGTCCCAGGGAGATAACCAGTGGTATCTGGCTTTGCCCAGGCACAGGGCTGCTCTGAGCGTGGGTGCACCAGCCACAGGGTGGGAACCTGCCAACACCCAGAGGCTTTAAGGTGGAAGGGCCCTGAGCTGTACCACAGCTGTCTACTCCATAACAGTTTTGCATGCAAGAAGCTTTGCAGCCCCTGTTCTTGTTATTTTTGCCATGTTTAACCTTCTGAAGCAGGCAGACAACTGTCCATGTTAATGTAGTTGTTTTCAGGCACAGGCACTTCTGCGGTTCCTGGAGGGTTCCTCAGAACACCCCATGAAGGGTGATGTTCCTGGGCCAGACATGGAGATATCCATTTCCCCAGGAGCACAGCATCCATCACAGTTAATCCTGGTCTGAAGTTGGCCCGTTGCCGCTCACTCCAAACCCACGACGTCCAGGGGTGGGTGGCACCCCGGTGAAGGATGGTCCAACTGATGGTGTCTGCAATAAATACCCTCTCTGCCTGCCCAGGCAGCATCTGCAGCCATCACAGCCCCACGCCCTTCTCAGCTGCTGCCTGGGGAAGAAAGTGGTGCCATTGCCTTCATGAGCTCAATTCACAGGTAGCCCTGCTGTGGCCATGCTGGCACTATCAGTTCTTTAGTGGGGTTTTGCTGCTCCCTCCATGCAGGGACACTGTGGCTTTCCTGGGGATGAAAGAGGGGACACAGGAACCACCATCACCTTCTCTGGTGCAACTTCTGCTGGGTGCAGGGACACCTGCAGAAAAAGACTCTCTTTTCATGACACTACAGAGCCCAGTGCCTGTGACTGTGTTGCCCTGTAACACCAACCCCACCACCGTGTGAGGAATGGAAGGCTCATCCATCACTAAGGTGGTGTGTGTACTTGCATACTAAACCCCACACTTGCATTCATCAGAGAAAAAAGCTGTCAGAACTGGGGATTCATTAGGGGCTGCCAATACTCCCTTTCCATTTTTGCTGATTAATTTTATACACAGAAGGGGAGCTCTTGCAACAACAGGACTGCAGTTGTGCTGGGGTATTTAAGGGCGTAGGGGTGGTGAGACCCATGGGAAGAAGGGATAATTTTGAATAGGCATGATGGGGTAGTTGGAGAACACAGCAAATGGCTTTTCAGCACACACAAATGTCTCTGTCACTGCCTGCCCACTCTTTCAGCTGGCACAACCTTAACATTTCAAAAAACAGTATCTGCCAAACTTATGGTAATGCAAAGGCCAATCTATAGCTGGGAAAGTAATAACAGGCAGCTAATAAACACATTCATTTTAGCAGATCACAAAGAAAGGTGAAATAAACCCATGCTCGCTGAGAGCAAAGTGTGTGCATGGGCTTGAGCTGTTAACGTCTGTGTTCCACACTTTGGAAATGTGCATGAAATTTGTCCACAGGGCTTTCAGCAGCAGCAGCCAGAGCATCCTTGTGCCAGCTGCCTATGGAGCACAGGGCGCTGTCCTGTGCTCAGCATTCCTGTGCCCTGAAACATGTTCAGCCCCTGACATTTTTTTCCCTCCCAGGCAATGGGGTGGATACCAAAACATCACCTCCCTAGCGATGCTACTTAGTGAAACCAGCTATTTTACAGCTGATACTTGGCACACCCATTCTTACCTCTGGGATGATGATGGCTTGTGTAAAAAGAAGGGAAGATCACAGAAAGGAACGTGGCACTGTCTGCTTGGCTGACTTTCTAAAAATATCATGCTCAGCTCTCTCATCCGCACACTCAGCACAGCAGATTCTCCCGACCCTGCCAGGCTGATGGGATCTGATTTTCAACATGTTTTCCTATTAGATCACACTCCATCCATCGCATCCCCAGTAATTCTTGAGCCCGCTGCCCACCTTATTCTCAAAGAAGTGAATGTCTTGAAAGTATTAAGGTCTTGCAAATTTTGCAAGAGCAGGTAATCAGACTGAGGGAAAAAAAAAAAGAGGCAAGAGAATGAATTAAACCCTCGGAAAAAAAACTTGAATGGGAGTTGGTGGCTATTAGACACCAAAAAAATCCACCCTTCACTTAAGGTTTCTCTCTCATGTGGATTCATTGGTGTTTAATAAAGCATGAACTTCCATTCGAGCTTTTCCTGTGGTTAGAACATTCGCAATGTGTGGCTTCTCTGATGTCTTTTAAGCAACAGGGATGTGCTGCAGCCTTGGAGAACTCAGTCTGCCGGTCACCAGGCAAAAACCCATAGAAAATTATCTATCAGTTTATTTATTAGTTCTGTGGCACATGGGACTGCTTGTTAGGTGCAGCATTTCCCACAAAAACCGGCAAAAGGACAAGCTGCAAAGGCAGGTTGTGTATGGTGGGAGCCACCCCATCCGACAGTACCTGCTGCAACACCAGCTCAGGCCCCCTCCTACACTGTGACCAGCCCCTCGTCTGTTTCTACAGGTTCTCAACTACCTCTGTCAACACCCCAGTTTTGGTTCAATTCTTAGTGCTTGTGCTAAATGCTAAATTCAAGTACCTTTATTCGGTTTATTTTAGTTTGTATAAAAAAAATTAATCTCGCATTAAAAAAAAAAATCCATCTCTTGGACAATTTTGAAACCACTGTGTTTCAATGGCATTGACTTGGCACTCATTCCAGCAGCAAGGTATTGCAAACAAGCACTTCAGTTTCAAAACACTTGTGACTCTACAGTTTGCATCCAATTCTGTTTTTTCCTTTCAGGATAAGCTTTTCAGAGGCTTGTGAGCCCTTAGTAACACAGTGAGATGCCCTGATGGCATCTCACAAGTGCCTAAGCTTATTTGTCCAAGCCTTTTTCTGTTTAGTTTGGGGGCTTTTTTGCAAGTCTAGATAAAAAGTATGTTCTGTCTTTCCCTTATCTTCCATTTCACTGACACACTCAAGGAACCAAAATGGAAGATTTTCCTTTATAAGCATCTGCAGCTTTGTCCCTATTTATTCCTGCTTAGCCAAATGTCTCATTTTTATTGTTATTTTTTGTTCCCATTTATTTATTTGGTATGAAACTAATGCCCAATGGGCTGTAATTTCCAGGAGTACTTTAAACTGATTTTAATACAAGATTGATTTCCATTGGCAGTGTTATATGTTTTTGGAGGCTGTGCTGCTAGCTCCTTCCTCTGTTGCCATGGCACAGCCCCATCAGCCCCACCCCCCCTTTCCCCAAATCCTTTTTCCCCAAGCCAGGTACGCTCCTTTTCCTTGGCAGGGACAGAAGCATTGTGAATCTGCTTTGGCCCAAAATTTGTATAATTTTATTAGGCCGATGATTTTAGCTTTCTTGCTTGTTCAGGTTTTATCGAGTCTATGGTTAAAATGAGTGTTAGAGCAGGGAATGGCTCTCCTGGTCCTGACCGAGGGTCCTCCAAGCCGCAGTCTCTAATGTTTCCAAAACAGCTCCAGCACCTGCATCACACTTTGTCTTACCCTCCTGAGTCGCTTCTCACAGAGAGGCCCCTGGAATGAATGCCAAGGTGATGGATACAATGGATGAATACACTGATCATCTGTCAGCTCAAAGCCTCTGAAATGTTTGGACCATGCCATTTCTTCAGGTGGCATTTGCACTTCCTTAGGTGTCTGCTAACGCCAGCAGTGACTGTATCAGAACTGCTCAGTGTACACATACACACACACACACAGGGTTCTGGAAAAGAAACAAGGTTTGTCCTGGGACAGTCCCAAATTCAAAACTGAGCCCTCCCCCCTTAAACCAAGACTAGTCTTCCAAGCCTAAGCCTCGATCCTGAATCTGTATGAGACACCCCACTCAGCTCCTGCTTTTCAAAACCCTTCTCATAAATCTACTCAGGAAGTAACAGAACAAACCAGGACAGGCTAGAGTAATTATATTACACCAATTGCATAATATTGTAGTATTTATTTTGTTTTCCCTTTTAAAAAAACTACTGAATTGTAATGTTAAACAGAGAAATCAGGCAAAGTGAACTTCCACGAACCTTGGTCAATTGCTCAGTAGAAGGAACCAGAACAGCTTCTTCACCAAATAGAAACTCTTTCACAGGGAAGTGCTTCAGAAATAAATCAGAAATCTTCTCAAATATGTTGTTATTGACAGCCATACACCTGCAAGGAACACGAGGAGCCTAAGGGCAGGAACAGCAGCCAGCTGCACAATGGGAGCCACGGGAGTTCTGCCTTTCTGCCTCCCAGCACTTTTTGCAACTGTGGCATAACTCCAGATTAGTTTTCCTTCCCCTTCTTTCTTTTCCTCTTTCTTTTCTCTCTTCTCTATACAAAGTCAGCAATTTAAAGGTTCAAACTTCACGAGCAGTCCAGTTTGAGAGGCAGAAGTTGGAGATGGCTGGGAAGAGGAGAGACAGCTCCCAGGGCCAAGTCCTGCCCCAGGTCACTGGTCCTTGGCAGGGGCTGGATGGGAGGGACAGAGGAAGCGTGACCTTCCCTCATGTGACAGGAGAGGGGAAAACCAGCCTGCAGCTTTTAGCACTCCTACACTGTTGAGCATAAATTTCATGTCTGCAGGGCACTCGGAAAAGGGGCCTAAAGGTCCAGGCATTGTGTACAATTTTTGCATCTTTTAGGCTCCAAAAACAGACCTGAGGCAAACCTAGTCATAGCTCAGGGTCTCTTGAGGTGAGATCCTGGAGCAAGGGGCTCATGATCTGATCTTCTCATATTTTGCAATTATACAAGGTTTGAATGAATCCAGCTTTAGAGAGTCCCAGTTCTGGAGCTCAATTCCTTATCAACATTTTACAACTCAGAGAGAGGGAAACAAAGATCTTTAAAAGAGACTGGCAGAATATGGTACCCATAAATCCAAGCTGGACAACAGTGTGTAGAGTTTTTTCCTGTCATGTCTCTGTTCAGGTAAGAATGAGCCAACTAACAGTGCAGATCCTTCTGGTATTACATGTTTTAGATGATGCTGATGCCTTGTTTCTCTCCCAGAAACCTCCTCACCCAATTTCAACCACACCTGACAGCAGTAAAGATTCCTGAGGCACTCTGCTTTGGCCAAACTCAATGAAAACTGTGAGCCAGGAAGAAAGAACTCTCGGTGCCCCTGCACGGAGAAAGGCTGGGCAAGGATTCACTCATTGTTCCTGACTGGAATGCTGGATCAGGAAATCAGCCTCAAGCCCCCATCTCTGCTGCTGCCGTGGTTTGTTTCCTTCCCTTGCAGGCAGCGTGGAACAGAGGTGTTTCTGAGATGCTTCAGAGGCCAGAACTGTGGAAGAAGCAGCCTTTTTTACAGCTCACTCTTCCAGGCAGATGTCTTACTGGCCAGGAAAAATGCTAATGACAACACTTTAACTCTCCTGGGTTTAAACTGGGATTGAACAAGCCTGAATAAATTTAGTTTTATAATTTTAGATCACAATCACAGTGTTTAAAAAAAATAATTTAGTAGTGATTTTTATCTCAACTCTATCAGCAAAACAACAGCCTCCAGTAAGGTAGGTTCTGCTGTATTTTGGATTCAGTGCTACTGAGCAGATGGTATTTATTGACAAACCTGCTGCTAAACTGTTTGCATTCCCGGGGCGGTAGGTACAGTCAGCCCGCAGCACATTCACTACTCATTACTAAAATACTCATTTCCCTGGAAAACCATCTGTGTCATTCAGTCATGGCAGAAGCCCAGAAACATCCATTCCCTCCACAGCCACTGTCCCCGAGCACTATTTATATGCATCCAAGCCTGGACCACGTTTCCTGTCTGAAGCCTTCCTTACCTGCCCCACAGCAAACAGAAGGCAGCAAAATGAGTGAGAGGTAAATTGTACGTATAATTTCCACTTTTCATCTCTACAAAAATGAACTAAAGCATAGATGCAGGAGAGTGGCCAAGAGCAAGACATTTTTTATTAGCCTGGGCAGACATCAGGCCCTGAAGGGCAGTTTCTTTCCTCAAGTTACAAGGGACAGGACAAGAGGAAATAGACTCAAGTTGTGCCAGGGGAGGTTTAGATTTGATATTAGGAAAAATTTCTTCACCAAAAGGGTTGTCAAGCATTGGAACAGGTTGCCCAGGGCAGTGGTAGAGGCACCATTCCTGGAGATATTTAAAATCTGTGTAGATGTGGCATTTGGGGACGTGGTTTGGTGGTGGATTCGGCAATGCTGGGTTAATGGCTGGACTTAATGGTCTTAAAGTTCTTTTCCAACCGAAATGATTCTGTGATTCTACCTGCAGCCATCCACGGGGTGCACAGGATGGGCTGATCCCAGAGCAAGTCAGTGCACTGATTGAAGAGGAACATTTGAACTCAGATTTGAGCCTGACCAGCACACGGAGTAGACAGAGCCATGGCAATGGGAAACACTCAACTCAGGCACTTTTATGTGGAATTTAGGTTTTCTGAAACAGAACAAAATAAGTGAGTCCCTGCTGGGGGAGGAGGTAGTACAGAATAGCTGCTGTGCTTCAGCTCACACCCTCCTTTATTGCTAAAGAGTTTCCCTGTTTAGACAGGCCCTAAGAGATGCAGACATTTTTAATGTGTATTTAATCTTTACATCTTTTCTTACTGTTTTGATGTTCCCTCAGGCTTTGAAGATTCAAGATCATTTTTTCCCCAGAAACTACAACTCTTAAAAATAAGGCAGTTGGAAATTGCCTGCTGCCAGACTAAAGAGGTTCTAACTTTTTCCAGCACAGGAAATGTTCAATAATTTAATATCAGTGACCATGTATTAATGCGTTTATGCCCTTAGGTCTATAGAAATCCTTCATTCACAGCATTATACACCCCAGTTCATAGGACCACTAATATTTGTTCAGTGTTATTGTGCTTTTCAATGGTATCAAAAGAGACATCTCTGCTGCTGAGCCTGCTTGCCTTTGTTGTTCTCTTTACACTTTATTGGGTCAGGCTGGAGTTAATCTTCCCCATAGCAGCCTTTATAGGGCTGTGCTGTGTGCTGGTATTCCATTTTAATTTTTTCCCCATCCCTCCAGCTGAGGAGGGGGAGTGATACAGCAGCTTGGTGGGCATCTGGTGTCCAGCCAATGTAAGCCACCACAGCCCTTTCTGGTGCCCAACATGGGCCCAAGACAAGGGCAGCTTTGTGTGAAGCATGCCGTAGTTACAGCAGTTAATAAATAACAAGCTTCTATGTGGGTCATGGAGTCTGTTGGCTGCTTCCCTATTTTGCTAAGCTTAGGAACAAGCTCCACCCGACCACACAGGTATCCTGGAATAGATCATGGATTGCCCAGAAGGCAGAGAATTCGAAGCATTGCCTGAGGAGGCAGCTTGTGCCCAACAGGCACCACCATGTAATGAGTTATCAGAAGATGGAAGACGTTATGCTTCATTTACTGATGGAACCTGTCATGTTGGAAGTGGAAAGCTGCTGTGTGGAGCCCCACATGATAATTCATTGAAGCCACTGAAGGAGAAGGTAAGTCAAGTCAATTTGCAGAACTTGCAAAGCCACCCAATCAGCCCTAGAGACTGCTGAACGAGAAAAGTGGCCATACTCTGTCTCTACACTGACTCTTGGATGGTGGCTAATGCCTTATGGGGGTGGCTACAGCAGTGGAAGAAGACAACGGGCAGCACAGCGTTAAACCCATCTGGGCTGCTACACTGTGGCAGGATACGGCTGCGTGGCCAGAAAAGACAGAAAACACAAAACACCACAAAAAACCTCCCTCTGGAGGTACATCATGTGCAGGATCACATGCCCAAAAGTCACACCATCAAAGAACATGGAAAATATGAACAGGTAAACAAAACTGTCAAAATTGCAGTAGGTCAGGTGGACCTGGACTAGGAGCATAAACATGAGCTATTTGTAGCTCAGTGGGTCCATGAAACATTTAGGGAGAGACAGAACATACAGATG
>VYZQ01014645.1:2622-21001 GCA_013400655.1 Mystacornis crossleyi | reverse complement strand
TGCAGAAAGCTCTATTGGCTCCCCCTGGCATCTGCATGGGGCTGTGTAAATAGGGGTGGGGTGTCTCCAGTCCTTAGAAACTGCGCCGGGTGGTTTCGGCTATGCAGCAGCTTAATGGTTGTTTCTTAGCTGCCCGCAGCTCTGAGGGGGTTCTCCCGCAGTGACCCGGGGGCCCATGCCCCGGCACCAGGGGAGGGGAGGCCCGGCCCAGGCCCGCTCCAAGAGACAGAGCCTGGGGCCCATTTCCCTCCCCCCCCACCATGGGGAAGTGGAAACAAAAAGGAACTTCCCGTGCTTGTGCTGCCTTTAAATATGCAAGATCGCGAGAAGCGATTGGTCTAAAAGACTGTCNCTAAATGACTGTCCATCAACTCAGGTTCAAACCACCACAGGTGGCCAATACCCTAGAGTGTTCAGAAGGACCCTGACAGGTTGGAGGGATGGGCAGAGAAGAACCATCTGATATTCAGCAAAGGCAAATGCAGAGTCCTGCACCTGGGGAGGAACAACCCCAGGCACCAGCACAGACTGGGGCTGACCTGCTGGGGGGCAGCTCTGCAGAGAAAGACCTGGGGGTCCTCGTGGACAACAAGCTGTCCATGAGCCAGCAGAGTGTCCTGGTAGCCAAGGTGGCCAGTGGTATCCTGGGGGGCATTAGGAAGCCAGCAGGTGGAGGGAGGTGATCCTGTCCCTCTACTCAGCCCTGGTGAGACCTCATCTGGAGTGCTGTGTCCAGTTCTGGGCTCCTCAGGACAAGAGATGGAGTTGCTAGAGTGGGTCCAGGAAGGCAACAAAGTTGATTAAGGGACTAGAGTACCTCTCTTAGTAACAAAGGCTGTGAGAACTGGGCCTGTTCAGGCTCAAGAACAGATAATTGAGAGGGGACGCCATCAATGTCTGTAAGTTTCTGAAGGAAGGGTGCCAAGAGGATGGACCAGGCTCTTCTCAGTAGTGCCAAGGTGTAGGATTGGTACTTTGGTATCCCCAAGACCTAAGCTCTGCTGACTTTTGGTATCCTCTAAACACAAAAATCCATGCCATAACCTGGAATTTTTTGCATTGGCTACAGGATGTGTTTACAATGGAAAACACAACATGTAAAAGATCGTTCAGAAAATCACTTGATTCTATATTAATAATGTCATTCCTCAATTCTGCGGGAGTTCTATTTTTATACAGGGGCATGCCTGTAAGAGACATCACCAGTTTTTCACAAAAAGATTTCCACATTTGGGTACAATTATCTGCTGAAGCCTGTATAAAAAAGGTTCCAAATATTAAGTAGTATTACTAATGTACCTGGAAGTTTTCACTTTAAATTGCCATCCCAAACTCTTATATCTGTGCCTATGAGACCAGGCTGGGAAAGTGCAGGGCAACCAGCAACTCACATGAGATAATGGCAGATCATGTGAGATGTGATCCATAGTGTGATTTCAATTGCAGCCCTGCAGCAGCTGCACAAGGATAAGCTCCTAGCAACTTTGCCATTTTGGGACAGTGTTTGGAGTAATTCAGCGAGTTTGTTGTCGTCCTTGTGGTACTGGAAGTGATGATATTCCCATCTGGGGTGAGAGGAGATAGGGCCATGAGAAGCAGTGGCTCCTAAATTACAGTGACACTTCCCTATCCCTAAAATCAGATGATTATTACTATTTAAAAGCCAGTTTACAGGTCAGCATTCCATAGCAATGCTCTAGGTACATGAAGAAGTGAGACATGGGTGTGTTTTCCTTTGTTCTATTAATAAACACTGAATAGCTTTGAATTATACATTTCCTTATACTGTGAGCAACACCGTGAAGAAGCTATGCTGCTGGCCAACCCTATACATCAAAGTAAAGGTGTCTTACCTTAATTAGCAGGTAAAAAAGACAGCAGGTGACGAGATGCTACCTGCTTTGAAGATAATGATTGAAAATCATAGCTCTTTGTGTCAAGCCAACACCCTTCACATTACCTCCTCATGACTCTGGTTGAGATGACAAAAGGGAAGGGTAGGAGCATTCTGCTCTGGCATCTAATGCAAAGTACATCCCATCCTTCTGCCTCAGGAAGATGAGGAGGATGCTCTGTGGTTAGAATAGAAACTACACTGGGGCAAGTTTACCTGTCCTGCCTTGGGCTTTGGATTGCTCTAAAGGCATAAGATGTTTGTTTACCCAAGGAGGAGAAACACTGAGTACTTTTATGTTTCAAGCCAGGAGGTTATTCTGTACTTTCTTATGAATACAGAGCTTAACTGAGAGGCAGCTTTGATCAATTATACCCACAGGGAGAGATTTTAAAAATAGCTGAACAAAGTAGACCTTCTATATGCAATTTTCAAAAAAAAAAGTAGCTATGATAATGAGTCATGAACACCATTGTCAGAATTAGCCATTGATTGCAAAAGAAATCATTATTGATACAAAGTGAGTTAACCCTGGAAATCCCATGCCTCTATTTATTTTGGATTTAATTTATTTCACGGCCAAAAAATGCAATAAAAATTCTTCCTACTCTTTGTAGCTTTCTGTAAGACTCTTATGACTAGCAGGTAGAAACTGCACCTTTCAAGTAAGCTCACACACAGCTGAAGTATCATAATTCCTGAGGTGAACACAGTTTGATGATTAGTAGAAGTTGTCTTCAAAGGGTAAGCAAGGAAAAGGGTAGAGACACTGAACAGCATTTTTATTGGAGTTGGGCTCGACTGCTCAAAATTTCTTTGAAAAACGACCTTTTGTAATTTTTTAGATTCTAGTTATACTTTACAGAATAAATAAAAATGAAGGTCTTAAGATTTGTGTTTTCAGGTGTAGTTTGTTCCATATGATGCACTTGTGCCGCAGTGTAATTAGAATAAATTATTGTGAAGAAATTTTGTCTGGGCATGGTAACGCTTTCCAGTTGCACACAAGGCCTGTTAGGGATCTGATTCAGTTGTGAGGACAGGATAAACCCTTGCATTAACACCAGTTCAAGTGAACTGTCTTATACTTGGTTCTTATATTGTCGCTGCAAGAACTAGGTAAACATGCGAGAAAATATTCTTCATTTTTATAGAGAGGTTAACAGAAGAGATGTACCTATGTCTATTTTAAAAACAGGTCCTACAGACAACATACGGTGAGCTCTTGAAAATATTTTCTGATCATCACCTGCACAGACTCTCAGAATGCACGTGCAGGCTTCTCATGGTAATGTTTCCTTGAGTGCTGGTGTAGAGGTCAGGTTTGGAATGTATATTGTTAATTTAGTTCCACAGTCTCTGCAGTACAGCTAAATCTGCATCAGGGCCTGAAATGAGGGATGTAAGTGATCAAAATGTATCAAATTCTATTGGGAAATTTAAACAAACATTTTCTAAGATGAAAAATGTATATTTATTTTGCTGTCTACTTTCCATTACAAATTTGTAATGATCTGTTAATGCTGTTTATTTTAACTGCTGACGGAGTCTGTGAGACCAAAATATTCTTTTCAAGCCTGGAATAGTGAGAGCAGTAGTACAAACCTAAATCCTGACAATGTGCAATAGTTTTTTTGATTTATACAAGCTATGTAACATTTACAGTGTAGGTGCAAAGGCAAAGCTAGCTTGGTGGTAACCTAAAGATGCTTTTGACTTACAATGGATGTTTATGACCAGGCTAGAGGTGGTCGCATAAAAGGTTATTGTGTAACTCATAATGAAACAAACCAGATCAATGTTTCAAACACACAAGGAAAAGTCAGACATGATTAAGAAATTTAATGTCCATGTAATTACAGTTCTTTCCAGACTGAGATGTCCTAAAAGACAATCTCCACTGATACTTTGTTACTCACTTGATGGATTATTATAACAAAAAAGAAAATAAAAAAAAAAAAAAAAGAAAAAAGGAGAAGAATAATAAAACAGAATTAGTGGTTCTTTTTATAAATTAGGTCTACACAAGAACTTGCTGTCTCCTACTGAAAGTGAGAATGTGTGCGTGTCACCTTCATACAGCAGGCTTGGTTTCAGTTTCAGTGAAATATTTCTTAAGGTTTCTTCTACAAAGCCAGCCCAGGAGACTTACATATGACTGCTGTACCTGATGTCAGTCCTCCAGAGACCCTGTTACAATTAGATACATTTTCAAATTAACCAAAACAAAGAAATAAGACAATTTGCTGCTACTCTGCAAAGCCTTTTTGAAATAAATGGAACAGATGCCACCTAAGGCTCTGAGTTTTATTAATTGCTTTATAAAACATGCTTTTCTTTTAAAAATACACTCTGAGTTGGCCTACTGACCCTGGGAATTCAAACCTTATTACTACAGTTTAAACACTTGCCAGTGTATAGACGGTTAACAAAGCTAAAGCCTCTCCCAGCTGAACACCAGATTCCCTGGGGAATTCAACCAGGCTACTTTATTCTGGTCTTTTTAAAAGTCAGGTCAAATAGCTGTTTGAATTGTAATGATCTCCATGTGAATTTTGGTTTTGATAGCAAATGCTGATATCTCTTCACTTCCAGACAGGTTTATTAATTGCATGTCTTCTGCCATATGCAGTGCAATGCTGATGCTGCTGCTGTGCTGACGGATTTTTACGCACATCCAAACTTTTAACTGTGTAAATAAGATAAACAAGAGAGCCATGAGCCCTGCTATCTTGAGGTACCAACTGATACCGAGTCTTCTGCTACACTTAATAGATATATTAAGAGTTATGACAGGGTAGGTTGTTAAGAGGTACTATCTATGTCTATATCCATATCCTGGTTCTGCCCCAGATCAGTAGGAGTGGGCAGGACCAAGACATTGTGTTATTCGATACCATCTTACATCATTGCCAGGAGCAGGGAAAGGGACTCCTTCTCTGGCTTCCAAGAAGAAAGGGTGCTCCTTTATGGTCAGGGGGAAAGGGGGCAGAGGGTCTGTCCGCTATTGCTTCATTGTCCTGGGCTGGGAGAGCAATTTGCATGTAAATCACCCTCTCTTTGTACCCTTTTGTTTTTAGTATTGTTGCTGTTACTGTTTCTTATCTCATTGCTGCTTCTGTGTTAAGGTAAATTGTCCTTAACACACGATCTTTGCCTTTTGTGCTTCCATCTAGAGTGGGAGGAGAAGTGAGTGCCAGCACAGTTTCACTGGGAGCACTAAATTAGTGAATACCATTCCTAAACCACAACAATCCAGAAAACTGCAGTTTGGGAAGATTCAGAAGGACTTCTTGAATAATTTAATCTGCATTTCCCCTAGGCATGATGTTAAGAATGATGTAACAGAAGGATCCCAATATGGCTATAGCAATCCGTAAGAACTTCTCAGAAGACTGAATCTGTGAGAAAGCATTTCATGATTCTTTTTTTGTTTTAAGTATTTGATTTTTTAATACCACTTTCATCCACCCAGCAAACAATAGAAGATAAGCAACAAGCAGACATTCAGAGGCTGACAGTTTTCTTTCACTAGGTCAACCTTACAGCCTTGAAAACAGCAATAATCTATTTAAGTCACTACGGCTATTTCCACTCCCAGCAAGGTTAAATTTTGTTCACTTTTTAAAAATTATCTAGCTGTCTGTCACAATATTTCCTTTAGCAGTTGTCACCATAGTAATGTTCTGCTAGATTGGAGTCTCATCTTCCTCAATCAAGGACAATAGCTGCCTTTTTTTACTCAAAAAATCTGAAAATTAGCTGCACTCAGACATATAATAATATAATTTCTTTTTGAATGGAAGAAATAGATATACTTTTCTCTTTTTGATTTTTCATTGAACTTTGTCTAACTTTTTCTGGAATAATTATTCTGATACTTCTTCAAAGGAGTACTTTCACTAGGCCTATTTTGCCTGAGTTTTACTCCAAATCTTTAAAAACAATGGCAGTCCATCTTTGTTTTAATTAAGTGGTTGCTTATATGCTTTACTGAACCGGATTCTAAATGAAATTGATCATGGTTGAAGTCCTTCTGAAGGAAAAGACTGGGTCTGAACTTTACCTCAGGTAGATTTTGTAGCAGTACAGCACAGTAAGACGGCCATGTATCCCAAGGGACCACTCCTCATCAGAAACTATCACCAAAAGGTTTAGGTATTGGTCCTTACTGTGCAGGAGACATTTATGCTAATGAGGTTTCTGCTGCATTTTCCTGCTTGTTAGGAAGGATCCAGAGCATTCAGTGGTTACCTAACACAGCTGTGCCCGGTTGCATACCAAGGTTAGAAAAGCACTAACTTTACTCATAATGAAATGCCTCATTTGAGGAACAGTGTTACCATTTGATGTTTCAGAGAAAAATCTCTAGACGGTGACACAGACACTTACACTGAGATCATTGAGAATGTTGATAATAAATTTATCTAGGAATACATATGCGGAGTGTTTTCCTAACTCACTGTGCTGCTTTACCTTACTTGGAGTGAATTCAGTGTAAATCAAGAAATGTGGAGACAGAGGGCAAAATATATTGTAATGCTCTGTTGTTTCATTTATAGTGATCTCATACATGTTTAATCTGCTGAAAGGCCGTAAAAGCAAAAGTCCCATACAGAAGCATATCTTGAAGGGCTTTCTAAGCCTCAGGCAGTGTCTGTTAAATGTTATTTCTGCCATCAGGTTACATCAACACTGGCACTGGAAGCGCTCAAGCACTAGAGTCCCACCTCCCGGGGCAGTGCAGTGGTGTTCAGCAGGCGCCGGTTGATGCCTGACCATTCCTTCAGCTGACACATATACACCTCCCCTTTCAGCCCTGGTACTGGCAGACCATCGTATTCAAAAAACTCAGAGGTTCCCGATTCCCTGTAGTAAGTGACCTAAATATAGAGAGATTCATAATCGCAGCTTTTCAGCTGTGTCCATAGCATACTCTGCACACCCCCGTTTCCACCTACCAAAGACCTATAGCTCAGGATTCAGAGGAAGGAGGAGTGCGATGCCTCCTGCCAGCCATCTGTGATACAATCTGTGCTTTGTCTCTTCTAGGGTTTTACACAAGTATTGTACTTGTGCTACCGTGAAAAAGGAAAAGAGAAAGCGAGAGAGAAAGAAAAAGAAAAAGAAAAAGAAAAAGAAAAAGAAAAAGAAAAAGAAAAAGAAAAAGAAGAAGAAAAAGAAAAAGAGAGAAAGAAAAAGAAAAAGAAAAAGAAAAAGAAAAAAAAAAGAAAAAGAAAAAGAAAAAGAAAAAGAAAAAGAAAAAGAAAAAGAAAAAGATCAGGGAGAATTAAATAGTCCCCTGTTTTATTACCAGTGTATAAGTGAATTTTTGGCTTTCAAGTCCACCAGTTTGGGAGCAGTAGGATAGGCTGAACAGTAATTTTAGCAGTCATGGATTTCTGCCCTGAAGATTTTGTTCAAATTAAAGCGACTCACTTCTCACCCAACCGTCTGTGCTAAATAATAGTGGCAGATGGAGAGAGGAAAATCTGGATTTTTTTTTGCTTTCAAGGAACCACAAAAGTTAATGAGGTAATGTTAATTGTTCTGCGGCTGTAACTGAAGGAGGTCTCTGCACAGCACGTACATTGCTTCCTCTTTCTCTTGTGAGTGAATAAAACAGATTATGAAAGAAATGTAGCCCAGTTATTATGCTAGGGTGTGATAAATCAGATGTGAAAAATTATATAGTGATTATATAGTAGGAGGTAAGGAGAAATTTTACTTTTATTTGTTCCTGTTGGAATAGGAGTAGCATTGTAAGTGTTTCTTGAGTTCCAAAAAATAGCTCTAATTCCAAGAAAAAAAGGAGTGTTTAGATTACATGAATATATTTTAGGTATTTTAAAAAGTATTTAAGACACCATCTCATAGCATCAGTGATATAAAATCCAGTTCTCTGCTCAGGTATCACTCAGAGCAATTTTTCTGTGCAGTATTCCAGCCAAACACAGTAGAAAATGCTCTTTTTTGACAAAAATCCTCACTTAAATAATTATTTTGCTGTCACTGCTTTTTACCATGGGCCTGTGAGCTGCAGGTCTTAACCTTCTCAAAAGATCCGACAAAGTTTGTGCTATGGTAAATAATTAAGACTGATGGTTATGGTCAAAGTAACATTTCCTTAAACACTTCGTCATTTTCTGATCTCTTTGGAGACATGATGTTTTCAAATGAATGAAGCGTTCACCATTGATAAGCATTTTCTGTGTTCTTTCCTAAAAAACCATTCACCAGAGTAACAAACAACAGTTAGGAGCTAATAAAGGTCCTCTCAGCTCGACTTGAGAGGAGGACGTGTTAATGCCCTCAGGCAAAATGCCATTGAAACCATAATGTCAGAACTGGTCACAAAGACTTTGACCTGTAATTGCGTCCGGAGAATTCGAAGGCGTGAGAGTTTCCAGGGAGGAGAAGGGAGCAGTTTTGCCAGACCATTCACTGCCTGCAATTAGGGATGGACTTTAACAGAGTGAGCAGGCCTCCACCTGATCCTGACTGCTCTCCGTGGGAGCTTCTGAAGAGCTTCCCTCCAAACGCTTTGGTGAGGAGAGACTGAAGGCAAATTTTGGAGATCTGAGACGAGAGTGCCATTCTCACGTGTGTCTGCAGTACTCCCTCCCAGCTCCCCGGGGGGATACAGGCAAACCAAATTACGGATGAGAATAGAGTAGCTCTTTCCCCTTTATATGCAACGGCAAAGAATAATGGCCCAATGTGTTTGGGTTTCCTCAGTGCTAAAAGCTGTACGGCATTTCTTATCACCTGGTAATTTAAACCCTGAGGGCTAAGAGCAACGGTTCCCATGGAATAAACTCTGACTGGGATTTGCATCCAGAATTCAAACCAAATTGAACTTAAGTAACATTTTAGCACACATTAGGCTATTGATCCTTCAGTTCTTTTCTATATAAAATACTTAATTAATGAAAGTACAGCCAATTCCAGCATAAAATATGGCACTACAGCAATACCACAGGTGATGTTAGAAAAAAAACAGAAGGGGGGTTGAGGGAGAAACTAGTGTTCAGTTACAGTTTAGCCTGAACACTCCTACTTGCACTGCAGGTACCCTTCAAAATGACTACAAGTAAATAGAACCTTTTTGCTACTTTTTGTGGAAGCTGACATATCCAAAAGCTGTCTTCACCAGCCCCATGCAGAGATAATGGTCCAATATAAACCTCAAGAAGAGATATCTATTAAAGTACTTCCTGCAACAGGAAACTTAATCCAACCAGGTCTGTGTTTGCCACTGTTCCTTTCAAGTGCTACTTAATTTTCTAAGGCTCTGTGTCCTTTATCTGCCTTTAAAATTACAATTGGTACAGTCACATTAAACTTCATTTCTCCTAATTGTGTTTTCTTTACCTTTCTGCCTGAGCTCGTGCTACTTTTGTTGAAGGAGAATTGAGTTGTTAAAACTCCAGATATTCTTCTTGTATATTTTGCAGCACTGAAAAAATACCTTGTGGATGGTGTCTTTCATTGTGCTGCTTGCTGTCACTGAGCTTCTCATGGTTTAATCTAGCCTCCCAGCAGTGAGACCTGTCTGGGATACATTTTTGTCCCATTTCTGTGTTTTTTTTTATGGTATGCCAGGCTGGAGGAATTGCAGTTCATCCCAACAGCAGATTAGTAGAGGAAGAGACATTACAAATACAAATCATCATTTGTGGGATTCCCCATCTCATGTAATGGTTCCAAGACATGCTCTGGAGAATGTCGCTGTCTCTTGGACTGACAGATATATCAGGCAAGCACAGGCAACCACTTTCTCATTGGCTTTCAAGACTTTGGACAGCGGTGCCTATTCTTCATTCACAGATTTGTTGAGGAGCGTTAGATGTGTCTCAGTAGCTACAGCTGGGTATTTAGAATTACAGTCTACATCTTCACAGTCTGCTAGAAAGAGTGATAGAAATAAACGATGTATGTATAAATATGAAAAAGTTACAAACATTCCTGAGTTCAAGGTATTACAAAATTGCCTCAGAAACAGTTTAGGATTTGCATTTAACCAAACACACCCTAGTTTGTGACAAAATTCATTATGTGGCTGTGAATTTTGAGGAAATAAAATATTGAATCCTGGTGATGATATGCACTGAAAAGCAAAGCCATAAATAAGAAGTAGTCTTGTATTTTCCACTTCTGGCTTGGGAAGTGGTAAACCTCATTGTGCTCCAGCATGCTGCAGCACAGTCTGTATGCAGAAGTCCCAACAATGAAAATGTTTGCATAAAGCTTCATATTCATAAATATTCTCAGTGCTAACCCAAACTTGGATGTGGGTTTCATTTTCCCTTTAGATTCTTTCCAATCTGAAATGCTTTGGAAGTTTTTAACCCCCTCTTAACACCCTCCAGTCCCTTCCTCTAACATACACAAACCTACTTGCCTAGGATTTGCCAATAGCTAAAACAGAGCATATTTTCTGGAGCATGCCAGATGGTGCTAGTGAAGACCAGACACACAGGAGGTTCCTAATTAAAGCTTTAAACCTAGAGATGAGAAATGGCAGGTGCAGTCTGGGGGGCGCTCAGATAGTGGACGCACAGTCGAGCTGCCTAACGACCTTTTTGAGAACACCCTCACACCCACCCTAAGGGAACTCATAATGACAAGAGGCAGTTAATTTAAAGCTAATTGAGAAATCTCTATCCAGTCTTCACACAATAAAACAAGATGCCAGACCTCAGCTGGCGTTTCCACTCTGACAGGAAGAAAATGGCCATTGTGGGGCTGCAAAAGCTGCCACCTCATTCTCATCCAAGGCACACAAAGCAACCGAACCCTTGAACCTTTATAGTTTCAGCAGCACTTCAGCCCATAAATAAGAACTGCTGAGGGAGCACACATGTCTAGAAATAGAAATAAAGCCTGTAGCTTCCTAAAGGCTGTTTCTTCAGCAGTAAGAGCTCACAGAATTGAGGAGTACATGCAGTGCCCTGCATAGGTGCCCACCAGGACAGGCTATTGCCAGCCCTGCCATAGGAAGAAGGGACCTCTGGAGCCATTCTCTAGGGTACTACAGTTCCCTCATCTGCTCAAAGTGTTGGGTTTTAGCAAGGCTCTGCTGCCTTCTGACACCTCTCCTAGCTTTTCTATGACATCGAGTGATGTATCAAGTACTTCTGCTTCCACAACGTGATGTTTGAGGGCAGTTGACAAGGAGGAAAACTTGCACTATCTTATAATACACAACTACCATTTAGTCCCACAAACCCAATGTCAACCTCTCCAGTGTAAAGCTAGTTCCTACACGGGATATTACCACAAGTGGCTGTAGGGCAGGAGATGCCTGCAGAAAGCACAGTGTCTGTATAGCCATAAGCACTTGGCTGGTTTCAGCTGCCCAGACATTCCTCACTTCTGCTGATTTGCCTGGATGCAGAGCAGGTAGACGGCTGTTGATAGCAGGTCTTGACCTGCATCACGGACATCCGAGGCAACTCTTAGGACAATGAATAAGCTGGTCTTATTCTTCTACAGTACCGCACTCTCAAGGGCCAGAAGGACCTTCCACCCTCAGTCTCCCACTGGGGTCCAGTTTACCTCTTCAGTTTGTACCAGTTGAACCACTGGAAGTCCAAGTTCTCCATGGGAGCCCAGCCGGGACAGGTGGCAGAAATCAAAGCGCAAACAGCTCAGGGACTGGTGCCAAACCCTTGCCAAAATAAAGTGAGATATTGTGCTCCAGCATAACTCATTGAAAAGGTTGTTTAGAGGCATCACAGTGCTGGTATCAGAGTGTAGCTGAGGATCCCATATAAACACAATACATCCTTTCCACATCTCTGGTCTGCCAGTGAGTTCCTTTCACTGTTGGCCTCACCTCAGTTCTGCCCAAAGTCACGTATTCCTTGCCACTGTTTTGAACAAACTTTCTGATTTGCTTGAATAAAGTGTTCTTAACAGACAATAAGCATACTAAAAGAATTTCTGTATTGCAATGAATCACTATTTTCTCAGTCACATGCCCAAATACCAATTTTCCTAAATGCCTCATCTTTCAAAGGGATGTTGCCCATAGATTCTCAAACACATGGGCAAAATATGATGGAATTTCTCTCACAATTTTGGAAGGGATGGCAAAATCTGAGCTATATCTGCCTCATGTTGTGGACCAGTCATAGCTGCTGGACCATGGGTGTGGCTGAGCTAAATCATCAGCACTCTATAAGTGTTTCAAGAGATTCCCACCTTTTCCTGCCTCTGGCAACTCATTCTGATCCCAAATAACATCTAATCTCATGCCCTGCTCGGCCAATCATACAGTGATATGTGGGACTACTATCAATGCCAGCTCAGGGATTCTGGCTGAACCCCACAGCCTTCTTTTTGTTTGTTTGTTTTGGAAAACACAATATGGAGCAACACTGTTTCTCTTTTTGACTCATAAGCTAGTCCCAGCTACTTCACACAGATAAAAGAACTGGAATTGGCTGGAGCTCCATCTGCTTTTATTGGCTACACAACTGACCCTCTGCTCCCACTGAAGTTATGGTCTGGACACCAAGTGTTTTATGAACTGTGAGGAGTAATTCAAGAAGTAGGTGAATGTACTCCCATCCTCATTTTCCCCACACTGATTCTTTGGCTAATGCTTGTAGAATTATGGATGTCCTATAAATACTTATTACTCCTGCATAAATGCACCATAAACTATGCTATAGCAAATAGTAACATTTATGAAATTGAGTGAGAGAAAGGAACTTCATTCCTGTCTAAGAATTTCATTTCTTAGAAGTTTGGAAACCCTTAAGAACATGACAGAGAGGATTTGCAATGTGAGTAGATTCATAAAATTCCTATTCTAACAGAGTAAATTAGCCATGAAAGCAATATCACAGAACTGAAAAAGCCTTTTTCATCAGAGAGCTGGAGAAATGAACAGCAAACTAATCTGCAGGGTGCAGAAAGTGTGAGATTAATTTGGCAGAACAGGAAGATTTAATTAAAGACATATACAAACCAAATTGTCAAGCATGTATTATTCTGCTTTTGAAGCACTTGGGAAAGACAGCGATTAGCAAACGGTGGGAAAGAACACATGAGAGCTGCAGAATAGCAAGGATGTTGGTCACTGGCAATGCTGAGGGCTGATTTCTCCTTCAGGGAACATTGAGACAGGTTAGACTCAGTTTAGGGTAGAAAAGGGCAACTGAGGTAAAGGAGCCTGAAAGAAGCAAATTCTTATCTGAATTTGACGCTTATCACTGCCCCTATAGGGACAACCCAGCCCCTCAAGGCTGGAGAAAAGAACCCACAGGGGCAAGTACCAGAAGGAAGCAGAACAGCACTTGGCTCCAAGAAGAAAAAAGGTCAAGGGTTGTATTTCTTAGTTACAGAAATGCAAGGTCATTGGTTTCAACCCAGTCAAGAGCAGTATTTTCACTCGACAATCAAAGGAATTGATTTGTGCATTCTGATAACACGAAAATTAGCTGTAAATTTATCCTGGTCTACAGGATCTGATTGTACAGTGATTTGCAATCATGATCTTCTGGACACTAATATTATGACTGCTGTGATAGCATTTCAATGTCACCCATAGACGGAATATGCAGAAGGATCAGTGCTTCATTTTGCATTGTTTTACTAGTAGTAATTTAAATGCTAAATTCAGCAGACTTCCTTCAGTATTACAAGCTCAGCTGTTTCCTAAAAGGAAACAACCATTCCAGCTATAAGACTCTGCCATTGAATGTTCCTTCAAATTTCCCATGGCTAAAGGTGCAAGCATGTGCCAGCTGAGCTGCATTTCTGTGTGCAGCCCTTCTTGCCCCTGACAGCTTCACTAGTTGTTTAGGAGAAGGAATGGCCCATAGGTCATCCCAACTGTGCCCCTTCCAGAGAGCTGATGGGACCTTGGTGAAGAACACTGCTTTCAGCCCTTGCACAGTAAGCAGCATGAGGATGAGCACGTGGGGAGCTTGTTTGTGCAAAGTTTTCCTCACTTTGCAGTGAGTAACTAGCTAAGATTACTAATTCAGCTGAAACAGTCCTCCTGATGTCATTCTCTATCAGGAAGAAAAGAGCTATGTAGTGTCATTATTAGCAAAGAAGGAAAACCTTGGTGTTTGCCAAGAAATCTTTATGAAGTGAAAAGAGATTTGTCATTTTAAAAACAAAGTCTTACAGCTATTTATTTGAGCTGTGAAGAACAACCCAACCAGAACAGAAAGCAGAGCATGTAAATGCAATATCAAGGAAACAATGGCTATAGAAAGTCAAATACATTCAGAAAATACCTGAGTCAAATTCCTCAGTGTGAGAAAAGGAAGAAGAAGATCATAGTGATGAGGAAGTCAGCTGTTTGTGTGGCGTGTTGGTGGTTGGTTTTTGGGTTAGTTTTTTTTCTCCCCTTCTGCTCAGGAAGGCAAACTGGATTTCTGCACCTTTTCATTTTCCAAGTGTGTTGATCCCAAGTAATCTTAGGTTATCCAAAGTGTAAAAGGTTTTGTTTCCATAGGCGTGTTTTTGTGTTACCCTTCAGTTACTGCTTTCAGTTGAATAGATTTTAGTCATCCAAACCTGACAGATCAAAATGGGCTATATTTTGTCTGTCTGACAAAGTTCACTTTAAGCTGATGTTAATGGTGGTTGTAAAACTGATAAGTCTGTGTGTATGTGCATGAATGCAAATGAGATCAGGAACAGTAAATACACAACTAGGTAAAAAATTGCAGGCTTTTAAAAAATGTCTCAGAGAATTTGTACAGTTCATTTACAATTTGAGGGGCTAGTGCACCATGTGTCAAGCAGAGGAAACATGGAAAGGGAATAAAATGGCAGTCTCAGCCTCAGTAAAAAGCTGGCGCATACTGGAAAGAAGAATTCAAGCCAGCCTTGTGAGCACGGTCTGCCCGAAAGGGCATCAGGAAATGCTAAGTTCCTGCGGGGCAAGTCCCAGCTACTCTGCTCAGGATTGGCATGCCCAAGGGCAAACGGCTTCTGCAAGGTTGCAGGCGGAGTAGTGAGTCTTCAGGCTGCGCATGGAAATACCCACCATACACTCATAGAAAAACACGTGTTTTGGTGCTCTATTCAGCCTCAACTTCCTCCTCCTGCTCCTTCTCTTTCATTCATTTGACACAGTCACCTCCAGCCCCAGGCTCATCTCACACACATGAAAACAAAGTCCTGCTCCGACTGAGCTCAGTTTCAGCAGCTTGTTGGCTTACGTGCTTAAAGACGTTTGAATTTCCTGTTAGTGTGGGTACTGCCAGAAATTTTCCTAGGCTTTTTTCTAGACTTGTAATTAAGACAGCACAGTGGTTCTTTGTAAAAAGGCTGCTTTCAAGATTCTCATCAGGCGAACAATAGAAATGGTACAGATGGTGCCCTGCAGATTTTGTTTCTTGCAGTACTCTAGGAATTCAAGGTTATGTGCTGTCTGTATTTGGATAATTTCTATTCCTTGTTAAAAGTTACACAAAAGCAACAAGTTATAATCCTTAAAAGTACAGATATAACCTTTTTTTTGTTTGTTTAAAAAAATTTCTAACAATGTAAAGTGCTTTTTCAATTCTGTTATTTCCTTTTTTTCCCCCCTTCATGTATGTTGCAGGTCAGAACAGAGTCCTTTCTTATAAGGAAACCTCAACTGAGATTTCATACCTTGTACTACTTCTTTTTCTACCATCAGGTAAGGAGATTATTAAGGAGGTCAGCATGACACAAAAATGTCATTAAAAAATCAGTGACTTTCCATCATCAATAAGATTAAAAACAAGAAATCATGGTGCTATTATTACAATGAGAAAAGAAAACCTACCTGAGGTTTCACAACAAAACAGGTTCACACAGTATTCTGAAATGGCTGAAATAGATGGTTAAAGAGAAAAATGAGAGCACTGATGAATATCACAGTAGTATTCAATCTATGAGACTGGATGGAGTAATGTGCTAATATAGGACTGGAAAAGATCAGGCTGTGTAAAGCTGGTGTAGTTTACAGTTGACATCTGAACAGAGTCTAGGGCCTTATCCTGTCAAAATTTCGAAATCTGTATTTCATCCCAAAATAAAAACACAATGGAAACTGTCAAGTTTGTGAGACTCCTGCCATCTTGAGAAGCAGAAAATCCCTTACACCTCTTTCTGTTTTGGTCCACATCTGAAAGAGAGACATACAAAAAGATTAAACTGAAGCCATAAGTTCAGGAATCTCTGACCCTGACCCAGGCATATTGTTGTGTATGTAAAGAGCATTTAAAACCTGGTATTTTGGGTTTGCTTGCTGAAGGAAACAGTGACAGCTATGAAGTCCAGAACCACATCTGGATTTTATCCAAATAAAACTTATCCTGGCTAGTGTAGATCAAAACATTCTTTGAGGTTAAAAGAGTTGTTTATTTCACAAAATACTATATTGGTAAAAAAATGTGTATGTTTATTCCTAATTAGGCATATAAAGAAATAATAACAGACATGCAGACATCAATGGCATTTTGTACAAAATACTAATTTCAGACATAATTATTAGAAAAACCAAGCCTTTTTTTTTTACAGTTATAAAATATCACCCCTCCTTATGGAGCAGTTTAAAAAATGTTAACTCCTAGCTCAGGATAGACTTGTAACAGTGAACCAAACACAAGTCACTAGGGAAGAAGGTCTCAAAAAATTCAAACCAAGCTTCACATGGCTACACAAGTAAAAGCATTGAGCTGTGATACACACAGCCTATACTGCAGCTTATAAAGAAACTGTTGTTTTTACATTTTATTTCCCTCAACTTTTGATGTAGGTAGAACAATAACCTCCACACAGCTAGATAATTGCTTTCACCAAAATCTCATAGCACAATGTCACCCTTAATGACACTCCACTACAAGTTCATAGATGTTATCATAAAATTAATTATGTTTCCTATGAGAGCCCTTAATGTTGATTTTGATGTCTGTCTTATTGATTGGCTATTGAACTCCTCATTGTGCTGTTTCGACAACGTCCTGGCCTGACTATGCAGAGAGCTTTTGCCCTGGGCTAGCTGTCAATCTCCACAACAAGGCACCTTGAAAAGGTCAGGGCTACCAAACGCTGGCCTAGGGTGTACTGCCTTTAACTCAACTGAAAGAGGACTTAATTAGGACAGAAATAATGCATTTGTTGAATTTCTTTTCATGAGGCAGCTATCTAGCTGATGGGAAGTAAATTCAGGAGATAGGCTGTCTGTTCTTATCCCTCATAGGGATTAACACTGAAATGTCATGGCTTGACAGAAAAACCCCCACAACCCACACCAGCAAGCAAGGGAAGGAGAGGAGTGCTGGCAGAGGAGGTGAATGCAGAAAGCATGTTTCCAGTCACAGCCCTATAACAAGACTTCTCTAAGGAGCAACTCCCTTTTTCTTCAATAGCAAGCGGCTCTGAAATAGAAAGGAAAGCACAGGAACATGATTTTCAGTGTCAGGCACAGAGTACAACTACACTGTGAAACAGAATGGTAGGACCAGTGCTGGGAAGACAGAGGCATCAGGGAAAGCACAGTGAGCACAGGGCAGCATGGCATGTTGCAGGCTTGGTTGTGCTGAGCTGGTGGTCACTTGCTCTATCAGTCCAGAGTTCAGAAGATCAGCCCTAATTTTTGGAAGGCTTTATCAGTTTGAGACACTGCTGGCCTAACAGCCTCCTCACCTGAGCTGGTGTTGAAGCAAGAGCTCCATTTTTTCTGATGCAGGCATCCACCCATGCTCCCAGACACAGCCTGGCCTCAATCTCCCAGTGCCTGGCATCTGCCTCCATGCTGGAAAGCACTGGCTTTCAGTGCCTCAGCAGGCAGTGCCACGGTGTCACCTCTGCATGGGGGTACTTTTACCTCAACTACATTGAATATCCATAGTCAAGGACAAATAGCAGAGCATAATGCCCCAATGTTTTTGGCTTCAGGACACCACATTAACAAGACTAAGTTGTCAGTTAAAAGCTAGTCTATGCTTTGTATCTCAGCTTTGTATAGTACCTGGGATGTTTTTCACATTATAATTTCAACTATTGGCATAAAATTCTCATTCTAGACGTATCCCATCATGAATTTGTTTCACAGAAAACTCCAATATGACCCTTTGACTGTTAAAAGCGGGGGAAATGTTTATTACTTTGTACCTAGGGCCTCAATACTATTATTTTCCATTAGCCGTATGGGTTGGCTTTCACGGCCTAATGGAAGTTCTTGAACAAACAGAAGACCACAATCAACCCTGAAAGCCAAGCAGAAGCAGAAACCTACTTGATTATACATGCTGACGACTGTCAGTAGCCACTTTTCCAGGGATTTAGCTATTTAGCTGAGGTGTATTGCAGGGCTGTTTGGGCCAGAAGAGTAGGTGCAGAAGGCACCTGAGTAGAGGCTGCAGGAGAGGTGCTGGGGCCTGCCCTAGCAGGTGAGGGTGGATCACTCCAGGCAGAGGGAATGTGGCAGAAGATTTGCTCTGTGCCAGGAAGGAAACAAGGATTGCTGTGTGTGTGGGC